>MU750628.1:1253-19986 GCA_026770625.1 Nicotiana glauca | reverse complement strand
TAATAATTTTACCTTCTTAAATACGGGTGTGCATTTCATGCAACCCAAATCCAAATCCCAAAACGTTGAATAAAAATGTGTCGAAGATCCGGGTGCATTTCATGTGACGCGATCCAAAACACATTTTTAAACGACGTTCACTTTCTTAAAAACTAATTAAAAGTGGTAAATAATTCTAAAATTGCACTATAGGTTTGAACATGTATAAAAATCAGATTTTAGCCATTTATAATGATTTAAGCGACCGTGCTAGAACAACGGGATCCGGGGGTGCCTAACACCTTCCCTCGGGTCAATAGAATACCTTGTTCAGAGTTTCTGGTTCGCAGACTCCAATTGGGAAGTCGAAAATTCCTCGATTTGGGATTTAAGTCAAACCGGTGACTTGGGACACTAAAAGTCAATCCTATTCCAAGTGGCGACTCTAAAAATAAATAAATAATCCCATTTCGAATAATGTCACTTAAAATGGAAAAACTCCCTTATACATTATCCTTTGGGGTAGGTGTGTAAAAAAGGTGTGACAGCTCTAGCGACTCTGCTGGGGATACGAACCCAANTTAGCCTTCATGGTAGCCTTTCTGGGAGTGGTGGTTTGTCCGAGAGATGATGGTCACATAGACCTCGGCCTTGTAGAGATGCTAGATGTTGCCATGAAAAAACCTACCAGCACAGTGGTTCCCCTGATTGTAGCAGAAATGTACCGAGCTTTGACCAAATATAGGGAAGGCGGGAAATTCTTTCAAGGTTGCAATTTGCTCTTACAGTTGTGGATGCAAGAACACCTCTATCACCGCACAAGCTATATGAACTACGGTTTAACCGGGTTGAGTTGTATTGCAGAATTTGGGACCCGGGTGACAGGTGTTGAGTTCCCTGAAGGTAATGAGGCCTGGTCGTCATGCTTAAGATTCCTGACCGCAGATAAAGTTGAATGGGCTTATGGGTGGCTTCCTGCTACTGAAGCTGTGTACACATCAGTAGAGGTCCCCTATATTCTTTTGATGGGTATCCGAAGCATACAACCTTATGCTCCGTACCGGGTTTTGCGACAACTTGGAAGATTCTAGACAGTGCACAATGATGAAGACCTGAGTGGGAAAGTCATTGAGTTAGGCCCGAAGGCTGCATTTCCTGAAGGCAGAATCCGAAAGATATGGAATGAGTGTCGGTTCCTCGAGCCTAAAACAATAGTACATGACCAAGCTAGAGGTGAGGTAGATCCCAAATATCTGACATAGTTTGGCAAAAGGTTTCAAATCCCAGAGAGACCCACTAAAAGGCCACACGTGCCGCAATTCACCGATGGGGTCCAGGTGCAATAGGATTGGCAAGCCAAGGAAAGAGAGTACCGAGCTAGAATAGGTCAGTTGGAGCAACAGGTCCGGGACCTCTAATTCAACAAGAGCGTACAAGCTGCAGCCGATGAAGGAGATAAAAAGAAGTTAGCTCAGGAGAACGAAGCACTCAAAGCCCAAATTAAGCAAATGAAAATAGATGCCAGGAACCAAGAAAGAAGTCTATCTGATGAAAGGTTGATCAAAGGGTTAAAGAGACAAGTCTCGGACTACCAAGAAGAATTAGAAAAATTCGAGGGAAACATGGCAAGGCTTCGGGCACAGTGGGCCAAGAAGACTGAAGAAAGAGCCTAATTTGTGCAACAAATGAGGAGAAACTACGAGGGGACCATTGCCAAAATAAAGAGAAAAATGAATACTATGGAAGAAAAGACAGCCGAACGGGATAAGGAATCCCAAGCCGAGAGAGACCAGTGCTATGGGTTAATTGCCGAGATGGAAAAAGAAATAAAATTTCTACAAGACCTGCACTTCCAGGATTCTCAGGTGCTAGAGGCTCGCACCCAGCAAATAAGTCGACTCCTCCAAGAAAAGGGCCGCATCAGGGAAAGGATCGGAAGCATTGCCAACTATATTGTCATGAAGTGTCGAGCCGGTGAGCAAATGGGTCGTACCACGTCCTTTGCCTCAGTGATGATATTTGTTCGCCAGGTCATGAATGATTTAGATCAGTTGCAAATGGGACTTGCACGTAGGCCCGCGGTGATGCAGAATGATACCCCGCGGGCCCCAGGATTTGAAGCTTTGATGTATTCTTAGTTAATCGAGTCTGTATTTTGCTTTTGAGTTTGTTTTTTTTATTTCTTTTTTTTTTTTAAGAAAATAAAAACAAATAGTCTAGTAGCTTTTGTAATCGCAGTTGTTATCAATGAAAAATTGAAAATTCCCAAAAATTGTTTTCTTACTTTTGCATTTATTTGCAAGAACTACGCTTGGTCTGATTCATGCGGGGCCATGATACGTAGGCAATCTACATAAGATTCGACCGTAATCCTGAAAAAAAAGAGAAAAAGAGAGGAAAAAACAAGAGAGAAAAGAAACACAAAGAAAGAAAATAAGGCAATAAGAGAAAAACCATGGCTAAAGAAAAGAAAAAGCAGAAAATGAAAAAGAGGGAAAAGAAAATGAGAGAAAACAAAACAAAAAGAGAAAGAAAAGAGAAAAGCAATAAGAGGAAAAGTCGGGATGACGTATGCAACCGAAGCAAACATGTAGATATTCATTTAATTGTATAGGTGCATCACACTTCAATGTTCGGTTACCTATCTGTTATTTGTTTCATACTAACCGTTGTTGCTGTTATTCCAGTTGAGGTTTTTAGAAACAGTGGTTGGTTGGTGGTAAGCTGGCCTCACACCGATACTTCACCAGATCCAAAGGAAATACATAAATGTCATCTAAAATGACTCTGCCTGCAATCCCCATACCCGAAGATAGCCCAATCTCTGGGATCCCGGCCTCTGAATCATATACAGCCAATAAAAATCGGATGCTGCGCCTGCGATTGATGGAAATGTGGGATGCTTGGAATAACGAAAAGGAACCTCCAGGCACTATCCCCGGATTCCCGAAGTTATTCCCTAGATCTGGAGGGGTTACCACTGTCCTTATCAGCCGCCCAAATATTCCTCTGGGGCAACCTACTATGACTGCTAACTTCTTCGGAACACCCTCTGAGGCTCACCCCTAGGTGTTCCCGTCTGGGATTGCTCCCAACATCTTCATAGCTCCACCGTCCTCCGCAACAACAAAACCATCACTACCAATGCACGCTTTTGACCCCTCGGTCTTCACATTCCAAAATCCCATCTTCCAGGCTGACCCTCCTCATTATCCTCAATACACCTACTGTCAGCCACCATATGAGCTTACGCCGGGGCAGGACAAGACCCCCAAGGTCCCAGAGCAAGATGAGATGGCAAAGAGGATGAGAAGCCTCGAGCAAAGCTTGAAAAATATACAAGGCTTGAGCTGGCAGAAGAGCGTCTCCTATACAGACTTGTGTATGTTCCCGCATGTACATTTTCCATCAGGATTCAAAACATCAAAATTTGAAAAGTATGATGGGCACGGTGACCCCATTGCTCACCTAAAGAAATATTGCAATCAGTTACGAGGTACCGGTGGCAAAGAAGAATTATTGATGGCATATTTCGGGGAAAGCTTGATTGGTATCGCTTCAGAGTGGTATATGGATCAGGATGTCTCGCGTTGGCATATATGGTATGATCTGGACCGAGACTTTGTTCGACAATTTCAGTACAATATAGACATTGCGCCAGACAGGAATTCTTTGGCGAATCTGAAGAAAAAGCCCTCAGAAAGTTTCCGTAAATACGCAATTAAGTGGCGCAAACAGGCATCAAGGGTAAAGCCTCCAATGGACGAGGTGGAGATGGTCACTGTTTTTCTGCAGGCCTAGGAAGCAGACTATTTTCAAAATATGATGTCCGCCATGGGTAAGCCTTTTGCAGAGGCCATAAAAATCGGAGAAATGGTGGAAAATGAGCTAAAAACGGGCAGAATCTCGAGTCAGTCGGCCATAAGAGCAACCTCCCAAGCCATCCAAGGCGGGTCTAGAGGAATGGCTAAGGGCAAAAAGAAAGAAGAAACAGTGATGGCAGCATCAGGAGGAAGAAGATACCGGGCTCCTAGACCGGTGTTCTCTGAAAGAGCCCCTCAACACTATTACCCTCACACAGATATGACTTATGCTCCTCCACCTTATGCGGTAATGAATGCTCAACCTTTCGGCCGACCGCAACCACAAGCTAACCGAAACCCACCTCCATTCCAAAGAAACCAGCCTCCTTACCAAAACCAATATAATCCCCGACCACCACAAAATAACTTCCGCCCTCGGGAACCACCTAGATGACCAAATTTTACCCCGATCGGTGAACCATACTCCAGTTTGTTCTCGAAGCTCGTCCAGATGAACCTACTACAGCCTATCCCCCAAAATAGGCCGAATCCTGAATTTCCAGCCTATTAACGGGGTGTCCATTGTGCCTATCATTCAGGAGCTGAAGGGCACAGTACTGACAACTGCTAGACATTGAAAAAGGCTATGGAAGATTTGATCGAACAAGGAAAAATATTATTGAGGGATGAAGAAGCCCCGAATGTTACCAACAACCCTTTGCCCGCTCACAACAACGGGCCGGTAATCGGCATGATTTGTGAAGACCGAGACTTTGATCTGGCCCTGAAAGCCATAATTCTATTGCCAATGCCGAAAGGAAGCCCAAGGCAACCTCGAAGCAGGAAAAGGGGGAGGAGAAGAATAAATCTATCAAAATTGAGCCTGAGAAGAAAACTGAGACAAAAGCAGAGTCGGTGCCTCCTAAACACGGGGTTCTTTATGTTCCGCGAGGTTGCCAAGAGAAACCACTAGTTGTGAGCACTCCGAGGAAGTATGAAGTGAAGAAGGGGACACAGATGTATGTGCCGAAAGGGGCCTATGTGGTGCGGGGGACAATTAAACTGCCTCGGCTGAGTGAGCCAGTGGTTATTGGACGCGTACCACAGAAGTCCATGACCGACCCCTCTGTAGTGCCTTGGAACTACCAACAAATAATGGTCACATACAAAGGCAAGGAAATTTCGGGTGAACTTCCAGGAATAGTCCCTATTGAAAAATATTCAAATATACACGAGGTAAACAGCGCCACACGAAAGCGCTTTCCATCTAAGAAGCCGGTGAGTGCTGAAGAAGCAGAGGCCTTCTTTCAGAAAATGAAAATGCCATATTATGAAACGGTGGACCAATTGAGGATGTGTCCTGAGCTAGTGTCACTATTGTCATTGGTGACCAAATCTACCGAGCACCAGAAGATCCTTATGAAAACCTTGAATGAGGCATACGTGCCAATTGAGACGTCAGTTGAACAACTTGAAAGGATGGAAAAAAGATTCCTCGCCATCAACCAACTCTCTTTCAGTAAAAATGATTTGCCTCCAGAGGGAGCTGCCCACAATAAAGCCTTGCACCTGACTGTCAAATGTGAGGGTTACTACATAAAAACGGGTTACGGTGGATGGAGGTTCAGGGGTTGACATCTGCCCACTCTCCACTTTGCAAGGAATGGAAATAGGGACAGGAAGGATTCGTCCGAATAATGTTTGTGTGAGAGCTTTCGATGGTGTTAAAAGGGATACCATCAGTGAAACTGATTTGATATTGACCATAGGCCCAGTGGATTTCGAGGTAACTTTCCAAGTGTTAGACATGGATACATCCTACAATTTTCTTCTGGGAAGGCCTTGGATCCATGCTGCAGGAGCCATGCCCTCTACCCTCCACCAGATGGTGAAATTTGAGTATGAAGATCAGGAGATCGTGTTCCACGGGGAAGGTGAGCAGTCCATATAATCGTGACCCATCTATCCCATGCCTGGAGGCGAGGGAGGGAAGTGAGCATGTTGTCTATCAAGCCTTTCAAATTGTGGTAGCTGACCAGTATGAGGAAGGACATCCATGCCCCCAGCCTTTCCTATCTAATGCTTCAATTATGGTGGCTAAAGAAATGATTAGACACGGTTTCAAACCAGAAAAAGGGTTGGGAAAAGCTTTGCAAGGAATATTCGAGCCGGTAACTCTACCCGCAGTAGAAAAGTACTTCGGGATAGGCTTCCACCCTACCCCAGATGATGAGAAATGGGCCGAAGAAAGAAAGAAGGAAGGATGGGTTCTGCCGCAACCATTGCCACATCTGTATGAGACCTTTGTCAAGCCTAAGTATTGCGAAGAAGAAGATGATGAGGTGTTCACGACTGAGGAAATAGAAGATATATGTGGAGCTATGAGGCAAATACTTTATGAAACCCACATGGTCCAACCAGGGGAGGGTACTAGCACCGCTGAGGTGCTCTACATGGGACTAGATGCTAAACTCCAAAACTAGAAGGCTACGCCATTTTCGATCAGGCGAAAGTCCTGGTAGACTGGCCCTGTCACCTTTTCTGCATCCCAAGTTATTCCAGGGTGTAACTCGGATGTTTCCTGTAGTTTCTTGTCTTTAAATTCCCGAATGTTAACCCTGTTATCTTCAAAATTCCAAGAAATTAAATCAATATTTCATCGTTCATTTTTCTTTATTCTTTCTGATTTTGTTATTCTTCTTCTTCATTTCTTCTCTTCAGTTTTAATAATGCAGCTTTAAATAAGGCTACGCCATTTTCAATCAGGCGGAAGTCCCGGTAGACTGGCCCTGTCACCTTTTCTGCATCCCGAGTAATTTCAGGATGTAACTCGGATGTTTCAAGTAGTTTCTTGTCTTTAAATTCACGAATGTGAACCCTGTTATCTTCAAAATTCCAAGAAATCAAATCAATATTTAATCATTCATTTTTCTTTATTCTTTCTGATTTTGTTATTCTTCTTCTTCATTTCTTCTCTTCAGTTTTAATAATGCAGCTTTAAATAACATAACATGCTTGCGGACTTCATTCCTAGATCCCAAACGTTGTCAGATTTCGAAATCATGAATCAAGAGTCGAAATGCAAAGAAGGTAACCTTGAGGAAATAAAACAAAGAATTGGAACAATTGAAGGAAAATTGGTTTGCAGGTTGGAAAGGTCCATACATTACAACAAAAGAGTGTACTCAGGGCACATCCAGGCAGTTGTACCAACAAAGAATGGCCCGCGCCTATAACAAGAAAGTACATCCCAGGAATTTTAAAAGGGGGCAACTCATGTTAAAACGCATTCCCCCTCACCACCAGGAGGCAAAAGGAAAATTCGCTCCTAATTGGAAGGGTCCATGCATCATCTGGAAAATATTGCTGAGAGGAGCACTGTATCTGGGAGACATTGAAGGAAATGACCCTGAAACAGCAGTCAATGCAGATGCAGTCAAAAGGTACTATGTCTAGGTCCCCTGGTTCGATTGCTTTGTGTAATTGAGATGACGAAGGTTTTCCTTCCCGCTACCCTAAACACTATCAGTCCATCGTAAACCCTTTGAGCCGGTTCCGCTTCTTTGGTCACCCTCTTTGGAACCCGAAAGTACAAAAGAAGGAAAAAAGAAAAGAAGAAAAAGAAAAAGAAAATAAAAAGAAAAGAAAAAGAAAAAGAAAAGAAAAAAAGAAAAAGAAAAAGAAAAAGAAAAAGAAAAAGAAAAAGAAAAAGAAAAAGAAAAAGAAAAAGAAAACAAAAACAAAATTATTTGCCTGAACTACGTTTGACTTGATTCCGAAAGGATACGTACGTCGCCTCTCCCTGAAGTTCAGTCACACCAAAACAAAAATCCCAATTTCCCCAAAAGATGAAACTGGGGCAGACGTTATAATTGTTCGGCCATGAATCCGCCGAAATGGTTCCAAAGTTGTAGTTCCGCCCAAAATTACTTTTTACCCAAAGACCTTGTTCAAGTCCTTCTGATCGATTGGCAAAGGCAGGGAAATGAAAAACGTCATTGTTGGAATCTGATACAATTCGAATTGAGAGAAATAAAATGAGAGAGTCTTATCGGTGAAAACCTTCGGGCACCATAAGGCGATGGTAAGTAGAGAAACTGAAAATGAGAGAGTCTGCTTAGTGAAAACTCGCAAAGAGCACTATCAGGCGACAGTGAGAAGAGAAATGAGAGAGGCCGATTGGCGAAAACCCGCAAAGGGCGTTGTTGGCCGAAAAGAAGACATCCCATCACTAAAAGAATCCTGGCAAGGTTCCCTGGTTTTGAAATGCGGATCAATGGGTTCACGAGAAGTTGTAAAGTTTGTATGGGTAGGGCGTCCAGTCCAAGAAGCATGTCATGTTCATTTGAAGCCGGCATGCACCCCAGATAAGTCCTTCTCTTCCCCCGAAAGGGACGCTTCTCTTTAAACTCATATTCTCGCCTTTTGCATACTTTTCTTTGAATCCCTTTCGGTTTAAATCTGATTCCGTAGCTATTACAAAGAAAGGTGGCAGGACCGATTTCACAGGGCTCCGCCTGGCAAAACATGGAGAAAATACCCAACCTAAGCAAGTGCGTCAGGCCAATCCCGACTGACCATAGTGGTTGATGCTTTCGAAGCAAAGACATCGGAAAAGAAAGGAAATCAAAGGCAAACGTACCAAGGGTAGAACAAAGTGAAAAGGCCAAATCCCACACGGGCGAGTCACAATGAAACCCTGAGAGTTGAACCCGGTCAGTTTGAAAAGAGATTCACCCTCAAGGCCAACAAGCAACAAAGGTCTCAACGGAAAGGGGCCGGGATCAAGCAATTGGGATGATCAAAGCCACAAAACCAACCACCGTTTCAAACTAACAAATTGTTCTTTGTCGAAAACAGGTCTTATTTAGAGCAACTGTGCAAGAAGCAGGTGCAGCTAAAAAAGAAATGAAATGCGCAAGCGCTGAAACAGTTTTGCAGCAGGAAAACGACCAAAAAGGAAGTTCCCCCAAAATTCTTTCATTTTGCTAAATAAAAGGAAAATATAAAAAGAAGAAGAAAAGAAGAAAAAAAGAGAAGGAGAAGAAAAGAAATGAAAATGAAAACCCCTAAAAGAAAAATAGTAGTATAGGAGCTTTTTCTTTCCAAATCCTGGCCAAAAACCGAGGATCTCCCGGCCAAAAAACCGAGGAGATTTTTCTTTCCAAATCCCGGCCAAAAAATCGAGGATCTCCCGGCCGAAAAATCGAGGAGCTTTTACTTTCCCAAATCCCGACCAAAAAACCGAGGATCTCCCGGCCAAAAAACCGAGGAGCTTTTTCTTTCCAAATCACGGCCAAAAAATCGAGGATCTCCCGGCCGAAAAACCGAGGAGCTTTTTCTTTCCAAACCCCAGTAAAAAAACCGAGGATCTCTTGGCCAAAAAACCGAGGAGCTTTTTCTTTCCAAATCTCGGCAAAAAAATCGAGGATTCCCTGGCCAAAAAACCTAGGACCTTTTTCTTTCCAAATCCCGGCCAAAAAACCGAGGATCTCCCGGCCAAAAAACCGAGGATCTCCCGGCCAAAAAACCGAGGAGCTTTTTCTTTCCAAATCCCGGGCAAAAAATCGAGGATCTCCCGGCCAAAAACCGAGGAGCTTTTTCCTTCAAAATCCCGGCCAAAAAATTGAGGATCTCCCGGCCAAAAACCGAGGAGCTTTTTCTTTCCAAATCCAGGCCAAAAAACCGTGGATCTCCCTGCCAAAAAACCGAGGAGCTTTTTCTTTTCAAATCCCGGCCAAAAAATCGAGGATCTCCCAGCCAAAAAATCGAGGAGCTTTTTTTTTTTCCAAATCCCGGCCAAAAAACCGAGGATCTCCCGGCCAAAAAACCGAGGAGCTTTTTCTTTCCAAATCCCGGCCAAAAAACCGAGGATCTCCCGGCCAAAAAACCGAGGAGCTTTTTCTTTCCAAATCCCGGCCAAAAAACTGAGGATCTCCCGACCAAAAAACCGAGTAGCTTTTTCTTTCCAAATCCCGGCCAAAAAACCGAGGATCTCCCGGCCAAAAAACCGAGGAGCTTTTTCTTTCCAAATCCCGGCCAAAAAACCGAGGATCTCCCGGCCAAAAAACCGAGGAGCTTTTTCTTTCCAAATCCCTGCGAAAAAATTGAGGATCTCCCGGCCAAAAAACCGAGGAGCTTTTTCTTTCCAAATCCCGGCCAAAAACCGAGGATCTCCCTACACAATCCTAATTTGATTGCTTAGATATGTGTCACAACTAACTCACAAAATTTTTCTAGTGAAAACTGGGGCAAAAAATTTTGTTCGTTTGTTTGTTTTGGTATCTTAAGCAGGTCGACCTCAAGACACAAGGTGTGAGATGACCAATGGAATAAATCTCAATCCAGAATCAAGAAAAGAAGAAAAGAACAAAAAGAAATAAACTCAAATGTGATGCAAGTAAGGGTGCGGATTGCTCAAAACCTAATTGAAGCCACAAGCTCCGCTGATCCTATTTTGACCTAATGCTGCATGACGAAGCAAACACCTATAACTTGCGAGCATCAAGACTCAGATCGAAGTCCACAACAAAATCTGCTTAGACTCAAGATCAAGTTTCAAGAGAATAGATAGGAATCTTGTAACTCATAGTTGATAGGCATAGCTAGCTTAGCTTTGATTTTCCTTTTGGTATAATAAGGAGGTCAGCAAGCAGTAGCAGCAGCAACAACAGTGACAATCACAACTCCTGGTAGTCCCAGCTACCAAAACTTCCCGAACTACACTGGCCTGATTCCTTTTTAGCCAAGGATATGTAGGCAACCTTTCAAGTAGGGTGCGGTCAGACGGATTTCAAAAATGCTTCACACGGAGTATTCGAACGGGCAAAAATCGTTCGTATCCACTCACTTATCTTTGTCCGAGAACTCTGCGTGTTCTCGAGCAAAGAGGGGCAGCTGTGAGCACGTGATTTTTGCCCTACATGAATTATTCCCAAAAATTCAAACAAAATGATTCTTTTCCATTATTTTATAAGTTGTGAATTTTGTGTTATTTTCTGTTAATTATTTGCATTTTATTTGTGCATTTTAATTCATATGAAAATATAAAAAATACGCTTGACATTTACATTTAGGATCTAATTTCATATTTTAGGATTAATTAGTGGTTAAGTTATTTTTAGAACAAAATATAAAGAAAATAACAAAAATAGTCCACTTTTGCATTTTTTATTGTTAATTGTTGAATTTGTCACGAAATAGATTTTAAAAGATTTTAGAAATTAATTAGCTTAACTTTGAAAATATATTAGGTCTTAATTTTAATTTTTTACATTTTTATAAAGTCAGAAATATATAAAAAGTACAAAATGAAAATAAAAATAGAAAAAGAAATAAAAGAAAACAATTTAAAGAGGGTAGTCTCAATGAGGACCCGGAATTGGGCCCCTTGTAATTCATTAATCCCAGTCCAATGCCCCAAGCCCTTGCCCAGGTCCAAATATCCCAAACCCGGCTTGCCCCTTTTACTATTGAAACGACGTCGTTTCATAGTCAAGTAATCTAGACCGTCAATCATCCCTTACCCGACGGCCCTTGATTGATGTTGGATCCAAATAACACTGTCCAAAATAATACAAACCCTAAAAAACATTTATTACCTTCCTCGTACCCCCCAGTAATGCCGGCTTACCACCACCGTCCCTCCGCCCTAAGCCACCGGTCGGAAATCGTCTTCGTCGCCGGTGTTCCACCAAACACCCCCAAATTTACACCCCATAACCCTCCTCTCATCCCCTTTCCATTTCAGGGGCCAGTTCCTCCCAAAACTCATCCACTCACTTCGAATCCTAAATCATACAAATCCTTCAAAAACCAAAGTTCTCCGTTCACCACCAAAATAACATCACGGAGTCTCCTCCCCCTCCTCTATTCAAGTCCTCAAACCTTTTTCCTCGAATCCCCGTCGACGTCTTCGAATATCAAATCAAAGATTTCGGCAAAAACCTTAGTTCACCCACTCGGCCTCAAATTCATACCGTGTGGTCTCCTCATTCCTCTCATGACGACTCCATCGTCACTAGCGCTCGAATATCACTGGAGTGAGTTGAATCTTAAACCTAAGAAGTGGCAGGACTGTAGAAGTATACTAGTGAGTTTCTTAGTTCTATTTAAAGTGTTTCTCTTCCATGTTTGCTTTGTGTCATTAATGGATGTGGATTCAGTGTTATCTATCTAGGTTTAGTAACTGAAGTTGTTCTTATTTGGATTGTTGTTCGAATTTTTATTAACTGTTAATTTTGTCATTAGTTAGGAATTAGTTCTTGTTCAGTGTTTGATGTTTGATTGATGTTTCTTTAAAATAATAGAAGTCTGTTTTGATTGTTTCACTTTGATTTAGTTGTCAAGAATAGTTCATTAATAGGTTTAATTGTTCTTTAATTGTTTAAGATGATTCAATCTTATTTCATACTAAATTTACGATGGTCAATTGATGAGTTGTTTTGATTGTTGATGGTAATTGGTAACTTAAAGTTCAGTAGTTAGTTTGGATTTAGGATTTGAATTTGAACCTGGTTGGATATAGCTGAATAACCTAGTCTATTGATTAACCATAGTTAAGTTCAACTAAAGTAAAGGAGCTTGAAGTGATCAGGTAGTAATTTTAAAATAAGTTCAGGGGCAGTTTGGGTACTTAGGGCTGGGCAGAAATGATGTAGGTTATACTAGAATTACCTAGAACCTTCTAGAATAGGACTTCAGTTCTAAATTCAGAAAATATGTGCACTTACTTGAGAAGCAAGTCAATAAATAAGGGACTAGTTGGGTAAACCTGAAATTTAAAAGAGGGACTAATTGGTAAAGGTCTAAAATCTGATATGCTCTTAGCTTGCCTATATAAGGCAGTCCTCTTTGCCTTAAGCAACAAGTTTTTCAGCTCCAAAAAAACCCCCCAAAAACCACTTTGTAGATCTAATCTTCCTAATTTGAATTTCAAATCTCAAAACCTTCAAAAACCAAACAAAAAAGAAAAATAGCAGAAAACTAAAAAAAAATTAATACTATTCCATTGAATTTTTAGTTTAGTGTCGAGTTTCAGTAGTTGATTTTGATCTTCTAGCCTAATTTCAATTTGCTGGAGCTTCTTCTGAGACCTATTGGTCCAGTTTTGGGTTAATTCGAGTTCAGTTGAGTCTATTATGGGCGTTTGCTGTTGTTGTTGGTTTTACAACTTTCCGGGCTGTGCTTAAGTGTGCTTCTGGGTGGAAATTGATTTTGCTGCTGATTTGGTTCTAATTTATTGCTGCTGTTACGCTTATTGTTGCTGATTTCTCCTCATTCTCATTGTATTTTCATATCCAGGTACACACTTGAACTCAAAATTAATGTAGTTTCGAGATTGAGCATGAAATGAAAGTATTCAGCCGTTTGTTTACTGGACAGTGCATTTGTAATTAAGTAGGTATTAGTAATATGTACTGTATAATGAAGTCTACTTAGATCTATATTCAAATGAAACTCAGACTGTGTAATTTGTACATAATAGAACTGTTTTGGACTGTTAATTTGTGTCTATCAGCTGTAGACTTAGTATAGTTCAGTACTAATTTCAGTTGAGCACTTTGTTAAAAATAGAAAATCAGGACTGGTTTAGATTCATAATTGATTTAGAGATAAGCCTGTTTCAATCTCAATTTCAAATCTAAATGTGCTTTTCAAACAGTTTTGTATTGCAGTAGTTAATATCAGCATGCTCGTTATTGATGTCATCTCCTTTGTCTCATTAAGCTCACTATTTCAATGTAGGAATAAATAATTGCATGTTAGTGGTTAATATCAGTAGTTTACTTGAATTAAATCATACATCATCAACTGGACTTATTTGAATTAGTTAACCTGTTCGTGAGTATTCTTAGAGTCGTATATAACAGCCTATTCCCGGGACGTTTAGGCCTCAAGATATCTGATACGCGGGCCCAGGTCCAGTGTTAATTTCCTTCACGTTTGGACTTGGGCCAAGTCCTTGATTGGCATCCTTTTGCTATAGCATGAGTGCAATTTTCCTTCGTTGGGCTTATCTCGGAGCCCAATGGGTGGCTTTGGTACAGAATTATCATTTGGTTTACCTCACTTTAATAACAAACTATTTAGGAGTTTTTCTTGTGTTATTAGAAACAAATAAAAATAGAAAATTATAGTTGCTTTAGGATTGCCCTTTAATGAATAACAATGAGATGAGCCTCGCCAAACGAACCCATAAATTGCGGGGCCCTCATTAAATGCTTAATTAAAAGTACTTAGAATTTGGGGCGTGCCGTTTAGCAAACTTCACGGCCCTCCACAAAGATAATAACTTGTTAGTCTCTTTAGGCGCGCCTTTAATAATTTTAAATTCTTAAATACGGGTGTGCATTTCATGCAACCCAAATCCAAATCCCAAAACGTTGAATAAGAATGTGTCGAGGATCCGGTGCATTTCATGTGACGCGATCCAAAAATACATTTTTAAATGATGTCACTTTCTTAAAAACTAATTAAAAGCGGTAAATAATTTTAAAATTGCACTATAGGTTTGAACATGTATAAAAATCAGATTTTAGCCATTTATAATGATTTAAGCGACCGTGCAAGAACCACGGGATCCGGGGGTGCCTAACACCTTCCCTCCGGTCAACAGAATTCCTTATTCAGAATTTCTGGTTCGTAGACTCCAATTGGGAAGTCGAAAATTTCTAGATTTTGGATTGAAGTCAAACCGGTGACTTGGGACACCAAAAGACAATCCTATTCCAAGTGGCGACTCTAAAAATAAATAAATAATCTCATTTCGAATAATGTCACTTAAAATGGGAAA
Organism: Nicotiana glauca; assembly: GCA_026770625.1. Classification (NCBI taxonomy): domain Eukaryota; kingdom Viridiplantae; phylum Streptophyta; class Magnoliopsida; order Solanales; family Solanaceae; genus Nicotiana; species Nicotiana glauca. Next base: position 5,409 of record MU750628.1, on the reverse strand, counting down.
ACTCCTTTATACATTATCCTTCGGGGTAGGTGTGTAAAAAAGGAGGTGTGACAACGAGCCAAAGTTAAAGTAGCAAATTGCAGCCTTCGAAGTGACTAGCTCCCTGTTGACACTTTTTGAGGGCTCGGTATATTTCCACAATGATCATGGGCACAATGCTGAATGGTTGTGCTCCAATTCCTTCCATTAAGGTCTTAGTGACCATGGCTAGTCTGGTGTGGATTCTTGCTTTCTTCATTGGAAACACAATCAATCCCAGGAAATAGAACATGAATACAAAGACCCTTCAATGAATATGCCCTAATGATGTGATGGCAAACTCATTAGGATAGGTACGGTAGGATTTTCTGTGACCGTACCTCTCGTACAAATAGTCAAAGGGGATATAAGATTCTTTTAGGCATGTCAGTTCTGGATTCTTCTTCAGACCCATAATTTTGAGGAAACCCCTGCCCTTGCAGTTCTCAAGCATCAACAAACCTGGAGTCTTCCCAAACTGGCCAATCCTCCTATTTCTTCTAACAAGGGTGTCATCTCAATGTTCCCAAAGCGGAACACATCCTTTTTGCAATCCCAAAACAATGTGGCAGGTTTTATGATTTTGTTGTTGGGTTGAACCTCCAGGAGTGAAGGTAGGTTCCCTAGATATTTTTAAATGAGAGTCTGGTTACTGGAATGAAGATCTTTCCACCAGCTTAGCAGTCTTGGGTGGATGTTGGTAACCATGACAAATCTGGGGATTCCGTGCCTCATTATCTGCAAGACAGAAGGGTTAGACCCTACCCCCCACCGGACTCGACTATTTAACATCAACAATTAGCATTAAACATTTAGTTCTCCAAATAAATGCACAAAACATGATGATGTCCATTTGGGTTTAGGGAAAACCAGTGGACTTTGGACAAGGCTATCTTAAAGGATCATTATGTGGACAACATAACTGATCCGGCTAGGTTTAACCATGATGCATGTACAATTTAAATGGAGTAAGGTTTCTACGGGGTTTTAGACTAGTACCCTTGAGCAGACAACTCAAGGGGGAAGGCTCAAAACTATCGACGACACTGCTGATCGACTAGTTTTACCGCAAATATGCCTTTCCGAATTTAGGGGGTAATGATATAGGAAGAGCGCAATAACTCATTGTAAGCGTTGCTATAGTATTTGTTTTGGCACGAGTGGAGTATGATGTTGAGCATTATTATGCGATAAATAAAGCACGTTGACATGTATTTTCATGTTAAGAAAGCAGTAAATACAACAGTTTCATAATTTCAGGCAGTAATAAAGGAAAGAAACAAAAACAGACAAGTCAGTTTTGCAATGGAAAAAGGGAATTGAATGCTTAAAGGAATTAAACAAGTAATTGCATATAAAGAGATATAAATTCACAATAACAGTTTGAAGCGGTAAAAAGCTTAGGTTATCCACAGTGGAGTCGCCATGTTGTCGCGCTCCCTTTTTCTTGCAAAGTCGGGTTCATGACATTTGGAGGGACAACTTGTTCCTTTTGGGAACTGGGTTTTGAAGAATTGCCACCTAATTATTTAAGATGCATTAGGACACCTTAGATGGTTCAATTAACTAAACTTGGATAACCAGAGATAGGGTATGGGCTTTGAAATTATCCTAAGAGGAATGTGTTAGGCACCCCTCAGGATCCACTAGTTTGGTTCCCAACCAAACGGTTATTGTGAATTGGGGTACAATTAACATGTAAGTAGATAAGGCTCAAGTAAGAGGTAATTTCAATTCATAATGGTTTGAATGTAAAAAAATTTGAAACAACAATTAAAGAGCTGATTTTAAAATAAGGAGTTACAATGCTAAAAAAGAGAGAGTAAAGAATGAAGAAAAAGGGGGGGGGGGGGGTCCTAGGTTTATTAAAAATATGGATCACCCCACACAATGTCCGGTAATTACTCCTCAATGAGGGGCTACACGTGACATTATCGCGTGATCATCATATCCATATCCACCATTCCCACCCGTTAAGGTATTAAAGCACGAATTAGTCTCGATTACTTAGTGCATGCTATTACCCATCCCATTTCTATCAGTCCCGGAGGTACTTAGGACTACTAATCCTAAAGGGAGGTATATTAGGCTTATTTGAACTTTCAAAGGTAAAAATTCTAAGGTGACATACAAAACATATAAAGACTGCACATTAAAGGGGGAAATACATAAGCATATAAGGCTCAAGTATACCTCCTTAAACAAAAGCACATAAATAGCATGACTTGCACATACGTTTTAGGTCTAATTTAAAGCACATAAAGACGAGGGAAGTTAATTGTTGAGGCAGCTTAGTTTATTACATAACTCAGATAAGAAGTCCGAATAAGGCATGCCTGCTGGTTGTAGCAATTAACAAAGCTGATTTGGTTTTACAATTATTATCTTAAAGCTTGCCTGAGTGCTTAGACGGAGTCCTATAGGCATGATGTCTATTCAGTTCAGAAGGGGATGAGATAGTAAAAACTCGAAATAAATTGTTTGAAATCCTATAGGCATGCTTGCTAAACCTTGTTAAGTAAGGGGATTAGATTATTAAAAAAAGTTCAGAAGGGCAGAATTAAATTAGACTATTACAGGTTCTACATGTGATAGTATCTACTATTACTGATTTTTAATCCCCATGAACAGAATATCTAATATTGAATGGGAATGAAATAAGTCAGATTTTATTGAAAAATCCATGCATGCATGATTTTTATATGTTACTGATTTCAAAATTACGAATGTGATACTTATTTAGCCATTTAGAGCCTAAAGCATGATATCTAAGTGGCATGCAGAATTTGAATACGACCTATAGACAGGTTATCTAGTGAAACTAAACAAATAGGATTTAGTATAATCCTAGAGACATGATTTCTAATGTAATTTGAAAGTGCAGAATTAAAGAAGTCCTATAGACATGATTTCTAATGCAGTTTGAAAGTGCAGAATTAAATGAAGTCCTATAGACATATTTTTCTAATGCAGTTTGCAAGTTGTGATGACCCAAAGGGTCATCACAGTATTTCTCCCTTTTTCCGCTCTTTTGAGGCCTTGAAAACCTCATTTTTTAGTTGCCTCGATTTGCGTATGCAGTCCGCGCGCGCAGCCTTTTATGTTGAAATATGTGAAATCTACAAAAAAGTTGAAGAATTTTGATATTAATATGGTTAAAGTTGACTTCGGTCAACCTTTTTGGTAAACGGACCCGAATCCGTGATTTGACGGTCCCGAAGGATCCGTAGAAAAATATGGGACTCGGGCATGTGCCTGGAGTCGAAATTCGAGGTCTAGAACCCGAGTAAAAGAATTTTTTTGTTAAATTGTTTTTCTGAAATTATTAAGGAAAATGAAAATGAAAATTGATTAAAAGACTATGGTATCGGGCTCGTATTTTGGTTCCGACGCCCGAAACAAGTCTTATATATTTTTTAAGCGCTTTCTGCGAAGTTTGGTTGAAATCGGATGTCCTTTGACGTGTTCAGACTATGAGTTCCAAGTTTGAAAGTTAAGAAGTTTGAAATGAAAATCATGTGTTTTGAGGCTCGATTCTATGTATATGATGTTATTTTGGCGATTTGATCTAATGAGTAAGTCCGTAGGATGTTTTTGAGGTTTTGTGTATATTTGGTTTGGAGCCCCGAGGGCTCGGATGAGTTTTGGATAGGTGTCGGATTGCATTTCTCATTTTTGGAAAAATCTGGTATTCTGCTTCTGTGATCTTCGCAATTGCGAAGTGGAGACTCGCAATTGTGAGCTCGCAAATGCGAGCCATTTATTGCAATTATGATTTCTGAGATTTGAGGCCTATGATCGCAAATGCGATAGTATTCTTCGCAAATGCGAAGAAGAGAAGCCTGGCTGATGATCGCAAATGCGAAGAAGAGAAGCCAGCATTGGCCTAGCTTTGCAAATGCGAAGCTTGTCCGCAAATACCACATTTGGTCGGGGTTCGCAATTGCGAACCCCAGTTACATCAGAGGCTCTGCAATTCCATACTTAGTCGAATTTTAAGTCATTTTTCACCATCCTTCCAAACATAAAACCCTTGGGCGATTTTTCAAGAGCGAGTTTCATACCAAATCAGTTGTAAGTCGATTTTTACTTGTTTCTTTCAATCATTAACATCATTTAACATGTTTTCCACTTAAAA
>MU750627.1:4693-63780 GCA_026770625.1 Nicotiana glauca | reverse complement strand
GGGGGGTCAGCCAGTTGCTGCAGCGGCACCCTAGCCCAGGCCAGCTGTGGATGGTGATCTGCAGAAGTTATTAGATAGATGGAAAAGGTTGCACCCTCCAGTATTCGGGGGTGAGCGTCATGAGGATGCCCAGGATTTCATTGACATGTGCAGGGATAGACTGCACAACATGAGGATATTGGAGTCGCATGGAGTCGACTTCACTACTTTTCAGCTGGAGGGCAGGGACCGTAGATGGTGGCAGTCTTATTAACTTAGCAGGCTAGCATGCGCTCCTCCCCTCACTTGAGGTCAGTTCACTCCGTTATTCCTTTATCGGTACATTCCACCCTCCGAGAGGGAAGAGCTGCGTCATCAGTTTGAGCATCTAGAGTAGGGTCATATGTTAGTGACCGATTATGAGGCGAGGTTCTCTAAGTTGTCTCACCATGCACTTATGATACTCCCCACAGAGGCAGAGAGAGTACGGAGATTTGTTGCGAGGTTACATCCCACTATCCGGTCGGGTATGGCCTGTGAGGTAGAGATGGGCACTAGATATCAGCTAGTACTTGAGATTGCTCGCAGGATTGAGGGTTACCGTTTGAGGGGTAGAGAGCAGATGCAGCAGGATAAGAGGGCCAGATTCTCTGGAGATTTCAGAGGCGCCCCAGCTAGGGGCAGAGGTCACTATGGGAGGGGTCAGCCCAGTAGGCCCCTAGTTCCGGCACCACCACCTACTCGGGGTGCTCCCGTGTGCCCCTATTTCAGTGCCATGCAAGAGAGTTCTTATCGCCCGCCAGCTATTCAGGGTTCACCCAGTGGGTATTCAGGTCCTTCGGAGTCTTCCGGTTCTTATTTCAGTGCTATGCCGGAGAGTTCATACTGCCCACCGGCTATTCAGGATTCTTCTAGTGGGTCTTCTGGTACTCAGGGTCAGCCATCCGAACAGCAGGCCACCGCACCACATTGTTTTGAGTGCGGGTACATATGCCACATGAGGAGACACATGCCACATGAGGAGATACTACCCTAGGCTTAGGGGCAAGGCAGTACAACAGGGGTAGAAGCCCATGACTCCAGCACCAGCGGCCCAGCCACCTGGAGGTGGAGGGCTGGTAGAGGGCGACCCTGAGGTGGAGGCCAAACAGGGAGAGGTCAGCCAGCTACTACTCAGTCAGGTGGAGGCCAGACAACCGGTGCTCCAGCTAGATTCTATGCTCTTCTAGCCAGGCCAGATGCATTGGCCTCAGATGCCGTTATCACAGGTATTATTTCCGTCAGTGGTAGAGATGCATCGGTATTATTTGATCCAGGGTCTACTTATTCATATATATCATCTCTATTTGCTCGTTTCCTGGCTATTTCTCCTGAGCCTTTAGGTGTTTCGGTTCATGTGTCCACTCCTGTGGGCGATTTCGTGGTTGTGGATCGGGTCTATCGGTCTTGTGTGGTTACTTTCTGTGGTTACGAAACTAGAGCGGATCTTTTGTTGCTGGACATGATTGATTTTGAGGTCATCCTGGTCATGGATTGGCTATCTCCATATCACGCCATCCTTGATTGCCATGCCAAGACTATTTCACTAGCGATGCCAGGGTTGTCGAGGTTGGAGTGGAAGGGTTGCACGGTGGATACGCCTAGCGGGGTTATTTCCTTCCAGAAGGCTCAACACATGGTTGAGAAAGGGTGCTTGGCTTATTTAGCTTATGTTTGAGACGCCACCGCAGGTTCCCCGATGATTGATTCAGTGCCAGTAGTCCGAGAGTTCACCGATGTTTTTCCTTATGATCTTCCTAGCATGCCTCCAGATCGTGATATTGATTTCTGTATTGATTTGGCTCCAGGCACTCAGCCTATATCTATCCCGCCGTACCGTGTGGCTCCTAAGGAGCTGAAGGAACAGTTGGAGGAGTTGTTAGCAAAAAGGTTTATTAGGCCCAGTGTATTGCCTTGGGGTGCACCGGTGCTATTTGTAAAGAAAAAAGGATGGGACTATACAGATGTGCATTGATTACTGCCAGTTGAACAAAGTCACCATCAAGAACAAGTACCCATTGCCTCGTATTGATGATTTGTTTGACCAGCTGCAGGGTGCTAGGGTGTTCTCTAAGATTGACTTGAGGTCAGGGTATCATCATCTAAAGATTTGGGATTCAGATGTTCCGAAGACCGCATTCAGGACTAGATATGGCCACTATGAGTTTTTGGTGATGTCATTTGGCTTGACTAATGCTCCAGCGGCGTTTATGGATTTGATGAACATGGTGTTCAGGCCTTATATTGATTCATTTGTTATCGTCTTTATTGACGACATCTTGATATACTCGTGTAGCCTGGGGGAGCATGAGCAGCATTTGAGAGTAGTGCTTTAGACCTTGCGAGAGCAATAGCTTTATGCTAAGTTCTCCAAGTGCGAGTTTTGGCTGGAGCCAGTGGCATTCTTGGGGTATGTAGTGTCAGGGGAGGATATTAAAGTGGATCCCAAGAAGATTGAGGTAGTTCAGAGTTGGCCACGTCCTACTTCAGTGACCGAGATCAGGAGTTTCCTGGGGTTGGAAGGTTATTACTGGCGATTTGTGTAGGGATTTTCATCTATTGCATCACCTCTGACTAGATTGACCCCAAAGGGTTCCCCATTCTGTTGGTCCGACGATTGTGAGGAGAGCTTCCAGAAGCTCAAGACGACTTTGACTATGGCACCAGTTCTTGTATTGCCTTCCGGTTCAGGGATGTATACAGTGTATTGCGATGCTTCTCGCGTTGGCTTGGGATGTGTATTGATGCAGGAGGGGCAAGTTATTGCATATGCTTCACGTCAGCTGAAGGTCCATGAGAAGAATTACCCTGTGCATGATCTAGAGTTGGCGGCGATTGTTCACGCTTTTAAGATATGGAGGCATTATTTGTATGGGGTGTCATGTGAGGTTTACACCAACCATCGTAGCTTGCAGCATTTGTTCAAGCAGAGATATCTTAATGTGAGGCAGCGCAGGTGGCTTGAGTTACTAAAGGATTATGACATTACCATTATTTATCATCCAAGTAAGGCGAATGTGGTCGCGGATGCCTTGAGCAAAAAGGCGGAGAGCAAAGGTAGCTTGGTGTTCATTCCTGACGATATGAGACCATTAGTTTTAGACATCCAGTCTTTAGCTAACATACTTGTGATATTGGACATTTCGGAGCCCAGTCGAGTTCTAGCATGTGTGGTTGCTTAGTCTTTGTTATTGGGGCAGATTAAGGCCGGACAGTTCGATGATCCACATTTGGCGGTCCTCAGAGAGACGGTACTTCAAGGAGGTGCCAAGGAGATTTCTATTGGCGAGGATGGTGTGTTATGGCTTCAGGGCCGTGTATGTGTTCCTAATGTTGATGGCTTGAGAGAGAGGATTCTAGAGGAGGCCCACAGTTCGAGGTACTCCATTCATCCAGGTGCCACGAAGATGTATCATGACTTGAGGCAGCATTACTGGTGGCGGAGGATAAAGAAGGACATCGTGGAGTATGTAGCTAAATATTTGAATTTCCAGTAGGTCAAATATGAGCACCAAAGGCCAGGTGGCCTACTTCAGCGGATGCCCATTTCGGAATGAAAGTGGGAGTGCATCACCATGGATTTTGTGGTTGGGTTGCCGCGGACTTTGCGGAAGGTTGATTTAGTGTGGGTTATTGTGGACAGGTTGACCAAGTTGGCTCACTTCATTCCAGTGGCGACTACTTATTCAGCCGAGAGCAATGCTTAGATTTACATTCGGGAGATATTTAGGTTGCACGGTGTGCTAGTTTCCATCATTTCAGACAGAGGCCCTCAGTTCACTTCCCATTTCTGGAGAGCGGTTCAGAGTGAGTTGGGGACCCGTGTAGAGCTTAACACGACATTTCATCCTCAGACCGATGGGCAGTCGGAGCGGACAGTTCAGATTTTAGAGGATATGCTTAGAGCATGTGTGATAGACTTTGGAGGGTAGTGGGATCAGTTCTTACCCTTGGCGGAGTTTGCATATAATAACATCTATCAGTCCAGCATAGAGATGGCACCGTATGAGGCATTATATGGTCGACGTTGTCATTCTCCTATCAGGTGGTTTTAGCCTGGTGAGGCTAAGTTACTTGGTACAGACTTGGTACAGGATGCCTTGGATAAAGTAAAGTTGATTCAGGAGAGGCTCCGCACAGCTCAATCCAGGCAGAAGAGTTACGCGGATCAGAAGGCGCGTGATGTATCATTCATGATTAGCGAGAAGGTTCTCTTGAAAGTCTCACCGATGAAGGGCATTGAGGTTTGGAAAGAAGGTCAAGCTAAGCCCAAGGTTTATTGGACCCTTTGAGGTGTTGAGGCAAGTTGGAGAGGTTGCCTATGAGCTTGCTCTACCTCCCAGTTTATCGGGAGTTCATCCAGTTTTCCATGTATCGATGCTTCGGAAGTATCATGCCGACCTATCACATGTGTTGGATTTCAGTACCATTCGGTTAGATGAGAGCTTGGGCTACGAGGAGAAACCAGTCGCCATTATTGACAGACAGGATCGCCAGTTGAGGTCCAAGAGGATTTCTGCGGTAAGGGTCCAGTGGAGGGGCCAACCGGTTGAGGAGGCAACCTGGGAGTTCGAGGAAGACATGCGGAGTAGATATCCCCACTTATTCAGCAGTCCAGGTACTTTTCTATGTCCGTTCGAGCACGAACGTTTGTTTAAGAGGTGAAGAATGTAACGACCCGACTGGTTGTTTTGCATTTTAGAACCCCGTTCCCTTAGATAAAACTTCCCGCACTTGCTTTAACTAATTTATGACTTGCGGGGGCGGGTGGTTCGGAAGTTGGAAGAGTTTTGAGTAAGAATAAGTCCAATTGCTTCTTTAAGTTTCTCTAAAAAGGCCAAGTTTGACTTCGGTCAACTTTCTTGGGAAACAGACCCGGATTCATGATTTGACGATCCCGAAGGGTCCATGGTAAAATATGGGACCTGGGCGTATGCCCGGAATCGAATTCCGAGGTCCCTATGAAGAGTAATGAATTTTCTGTGAAATTGTTAAATTGAAGTTTTAAAGATTAAAATAAACTAAGGAATCATTGTTTTCCTAGGTACCGGGCTCGAATTTTGATTCCGAAACTTGGTACAGGTCCAAAATATCAGTTAAGACCTACCCGTGAAATTTGGTGTCAATCCGAGTCGTTTAAGGGCGTTTTGACCCGTTGGAAGGAAATTAAGAACTTGAAGTTCAATGATTTGGTTCAATTGGTTTTGGGGTTCGATTCCTCGATTCAGCATTGTTTGGAGTGTTTTGAGGGTTCGAGTAGGTCCGACTCGTGATTTCAGACTTGTCGGTATGATCGGGCGGGGCACGGGAGCCCCGAGCGTCAAATGAGCGAGGCTCGAGTGAAGTTGAAACTTGAAAAAGGGCTGAAGGTTGCTGCTTCTGTCATAACCGCATCTGCGGTTCTTGGACCACAGATGCGGCCAATGAGTTGCAGAAGCGGAAAAGGGGCCAGACCAGGTAAACTGTAGAAGCGGTCATTTAACCGCAGAAGCGGGTCCTCTTAAGCGGAAGCCAGACCGCAAAAGCGGTCGAGCCCAATTGGCCCAGGACCGCAGAAGCGGCCCAGAAACCGCATAAGCGATTCTGCCTATGCGGCCCCCAGACCGCAGAAGCGGTCCAACCCCCAATTCCCAAAGTCACAGAAGCGGCCAATTTCCGCAAGAGCGGTCTACGCAGAAGCGGAAATATCTTCGCAGATGCGAAAATAGCTGGGGGCGGAAGGGTTCATTTAATACGAACTCAAACTCATTTCTCTCATCTTTCACTCTTCACTTAGGCGATTTGGGTTCTTCCAAGAGCGGGTTTACACATAGCTTGGTAAGGTAAGTAATTTCCCTTCATCCTTAGCTTAAATACATGTATATCAGGTAGATTAAATACTAAAAATTTAGTAAAAATCAAGGGTTAGTGCTAGACCTAGTGTTTTAATAAAACTAAGATTTAATCATGTAATTTGCCATGTAATGAACTAGAAATCATATATTGTGATTCTTAGGTGATAGAGAATAATTTCCTTCGATAAATCTCGGAATCCGGACATGTGGGCCCGGGGTAGGAATTTAGGAAACTCTTGGGAAAGGTTGGGAAATCACTTAAATAGTTAGAATTCAACCTTGTAGGCCTTTATTGACTAGTTCTTACTCTATTTTTAATTAGTTTGTGCTCTTTCGGCTTCGAATTGAGGGTTTGGGCTTGCTCTTGATATTGGAAGTGCGCTTTGGAGCGGGGTGAGTCTCCTTTCTAACCTTGTAAGAGGGAACTGTCCCCATAGGATTATAAATAAGTAATTGTTGTTAAATGCGGGGGCTACGTATGCACTAGATGACAAGAGTCCGTTTGTAGCTACTATAATGATAATTGTTTGGGTAGTTTAGGACCCACATCATGTCTAATTGGGGAATATTTCTTATTTTAATTTACCAATATGATCATTTATGATTTGCTAGAGACTTGAGGAAATGAAAAGTGAACATATGAGCTTGTTGAGCCTTGGTAGGAATTTCCTTGTATATAATTAAGCCTTTATGTGCATTCTTGGTATTTTTCTTGATGATTATGGATCGGGCCGATCGCCTCGGTGAGAATAGATGCATCTATGGTTCGGGCCGCTCGACCCTCAGCAGTGCACAATTATTTTCTATTGGAGCGCTCCGTCGACCTCGGCATGATTGCACATGAATTATACGCTTACATTTAGACATGACATGATCACTTGTTTAATATGAAAAAGGTAAAAATGGTAATTGAATTATGGTCAAGAACATGAATATGATTTTTCTTTTAAACTTGTATTATTGGAGATCCTTATGCTGTATGCCTCACATTATTATTATATTATCTTGACCTTAGTAAGTATCAAGTCGACCTCTCGTCCCTACTTCTTCGAGATTAGACGAGATACTTACTGGGTACATGTTATTTTTGTACTCATGCTACGCTTCTGTACTTAAATATATAGGATCTGAGTTAGGTGGATCTGGGCATCATACTGGTGCGTATCAGTGAGCATATGTGACTTCTACGGTGAGCTGCTTCTCTTTTATGCCGATCCGCAGCCGAAGAAGTCTTTCTCTGTATTTTTATTTCTGTCTATCCTGATTCAGATAGTAGGATAGTATGGTATTCTTTTGTGTATATTCTAATAGCTGCCCGTAGCTTGTGACACCAGGTTCTAGTACCCACAGTAGTAGACATTTATTTTTGGGTTGTATTGTCATCTTGACGTATTATGATCTTTACCGATCTTTCCTTTATTTCGCAAATCTATTATAATTGTCTTTGGTTAACGTAAAAATAAGAATTTAATCACAATTCCGCATTTGGCTAGCCTGACAATGGTGTCGGGCATCATGACCTATTATGGAAAATGGGTCGTGACAGCCACTTATGATAGAAAGCATTATTTTGCTACATTAGTTGATGACTACAGTAGATATACTTGGATTTTCCTACTGAATTCAAAGTGTGAGGTGATCACTGTCCTAAGAGAATTTATGTTGCTAATAAAGAATTAGTTTGGAACAACTGTTAAGGTTATGAGATCTGATAATGGAACTGAGTTCTTTAATGCAAAATTTAATGAATTAATGTCCTCTTTTTTGCATTGTACATCAGAGTAGTTGTCCCTATACTCCTTAGCAAAATGGGGTATTTGAGAGGAAGCATATGCACATTCTCGAGGTGGCAAGGGCACTAATATTTTAGAGTGGGATACCAACTAGAGTTTGAGGAAATTGTGTCAAGACTGTAGTCTACGCCTTTAATAAACTGCCTACAAGAATACTGAAGGGTAAATCACCTTATTAAATATTGTATGAGAGGCCACCTAAGATAGACCACTTGAGATTATTTTGGTGTTTATGCTATGCAAGCACTCTGCCCAAAGGAGATAATTGTGACCTAAAGCAAGGAGAACTGTGTTGATAGGATATTCAGAAACTCAACAAGGTTATAGGCTGTTTGATTTGGATTCCAAGACTTTTCTAGTTAGCAGGGGTGTTAGTTTCAGATAAAAAGACATTCTCTTTTAAGCAATCAGCAGATCCTTCTGAAGATCTATTTCTTTCATCACCTATAGACCATACTGAGTGTGCAGTACAACCAACTCAACATGTGCATGAAGGCCAATCACTTAAAGAAGAATCTAACACTGTCCATAGTGAGGAAGTTCCCCAGGTGGAAGAAGAAGACACAGACACTGCAGCAGATGACAATGGTCATGCAACTACAGCATATGAAACTGGTCATGAGTTAGATGAAGGGGTAAAAAATGAAGCAAATTTAGAATTAAAATCAAAAATAGAAAATGGAGCCTCACCAGCTGCAGTGCCTGTGCATGAAGAATTACGTGAGCAACCTGTCATAAGTTCAGAATCTGTAGCTGCAAGGAGGCTACTAGAGGAGTTAAGCCTCATATATGGCAAAAGGATTATGTCATTGGTTGGACTCCTTCCAGGAGTCCTGTTCACTCAATCACCAATCATGTTCAATTTGAGCATCTACCAACTCATTATCAGCCTTATCTGACAGAGTTCTCCAACAATATCGAACCTTCTTCCTTTAGAGAAGCATCACAAGATGATAGATGGGTTGATGCCATGAAGTAAGAGATACATGCTCTTGAGGAAAATAATACATGGGAGATAGTTGACTTGCCATCAAGAAAGAAAACAACAGGCTCAAAATGGGTTTACAAGATAAAATATAAAGCTAATGGGGAATTAGACAGATTCAAAACTAGATTGGTTGCAAAGATTGTTACAGTCAGGACTGTCATAAGTTTAGCAGCCTCTAAAGGATTGAACCTCTATCAAATAGATGTCAATAATGCATTCTTGCAAGGTGACCTCATGGAAATGTCTACATGGACCTGCAACAGGGATTCCATAGGCAGGAGGAGTCCAAAATATGCAAGTTGCTGAAATCACTATATGGATTGAAGCAGGCATCAAGACAATGGAATATCAAGTGGTCTACTGCATTGCTCAATGCTGGATACTCTCAAAGTGCCTATGATCATTCCCTGTTCATAAAAAGGGGAGATGGAAGGCACATAGTGATAATTCTTGTGAATGTTGATGATATATTAATCACAGGAAGCAATAATGATCTAGTAAATGAGGCAAAGGGTACCTTGAATAAGAATTTCAAAATGAAAGACTTGGATGAACTCAAGTATTTCCTAGGAATAGAGATGATGAGGTCTGACAAGGGAATACTGCTCAACCAAAGGAAATATGCTCTTGAACTTATTGTAGAAGCTGGTCTAAGTAGAGCAAAGCCAGCAAGTTCACCTCTAGAACAAAACTTAAAGCTGACTACAATAGACTATGACATACATATGTAGCAGACAAGAGATAATGAACTGCAAGATATTGGAAGCTATCAGAGGTTGATTGGGAAGATGATTTACTTGACAATAACTAGACCAGATATATGTTTTGTTGTACAGTTATTGAATCAATTAATGCAACATCCAAAATAATCTCACTTAGAGGCAACTATGAGGATTGTAAGGTACATAAAGAGATCGCCTGGGATGGGAGTTTTTCTTAAGAAAGGGAGAGTCACACAAATAACTGCATATTGTGATTCTAATTAGTCGGCATGTCCAAATACAAGAAGATATGCGATTGGTTATGTAGTCAAACTAGGAGAGACTTTGGTATCTTGGAAATCAAAAAAGCAGCAAATAGTTAGCAGAAGTTCTGCAGAAGCCGAATACATAAATATGGCTGCTGTTACTGCTGAGATAGTCTGGCTTGTTGGGTTGATGAAAGAACTTAACATAGAGGTAGAAGAACTTGTGAAGTTATTCTGTGATAGCAAGGCAGCTATGCAGATAGCAGCAAATCCTATCTACCATGAAAGGACTAAACATATTGAAATTGATTACCACTTTGTAAGGGAAAAGATGAAGGAAGGCTTGATAGCAGCTGAGTTTGTTTCCACCAAAGATCAGATTGCAGATGTAATGACTAAAGATCTAGGTATGGCACAACATCATCTTCTGGTGTCCAAGCTAGGAGTGTTAGATGTATTCCATCCTCCAGCTTGAGGAAGAGTATTGAGATAAGAAGAGTAGTGTGGATCTAAGTGTAATTGTATAAACTTTAGGGGCTTAAAAGTGTTAGTTAGTTAAGAGGTGCACATGTGTTGGTTATAACAGTGTACCTCCCCCAAAAACTTTGTATTGTTGCATAACTAACTCAGAAAGAAAATTAAGCTCTTCTCCTCCTTCTCTCTAGTTTCTCTCTCTAATTCATAGGCTTGCATTGATCATTGCATGTGTTAGATTCAGCTCAAATTCCAGTAATTCAACATTATAACAAGTAGTAAGGCGAGGATCGAACAGTATTGTAAACAACACGAAATTGCAATTATGTGGGCATGATATATTTTATAGGTTAAAGACATGAAAATATTTTGTATTTTGTATTTGTGTAGTGAGATTAAAGAATATTATTGGGTTAAAACGATCAAAAGATATTCTTAGTATGATGTAATATTGTCCGCTTTGGGTCAAGCTCGTACGATTTTTCTCCAAAAGACCTCACACCACTAGCACATCATTACACCTTAAATGTAGGCTCCCAATCTTTTCAGCTGCACACCCAACAATCTCCCCCTCGAACTAAGTTCCACATGGCTCACTACCACGATTCACGGCCTCCCCCTCAAATTATGTTCTATGTGGCCCATTACCATATCCACGTACCAATTTTCGAGATTCACTGTATGCCACCCATATTGTTAGAGTATTATGGCAACCGAGACCTGCAAATTAGCTTCTTCTTGTGCACGCATCTCCAGACCGAGTTTTGCACCATCACTCTGTTATCGCCATATTCGTCCCGCTAAACCTGGCTCTGATACCAGTTGTCGGGCTAAAACGACCCAAGGATACTCTTAGCATGGTGTTATATTGTTCGCTTAGGGCCAAGCCCACACGATTTTTCTCTAAAAGGCCTAATACCATTAAGAGATCCTTACACCTTAAATATAGGCTCCCAATCTTTTCAACTAATAATGTAGGACTTTGTTCGCATGCCTAACAAGTACACTTTTAATTCATTTCTTATATGTTATGTCTTCGACAACACATTTTATCAAGAGTCGTCGGGTAATGTATCCTCTTTCAAACCTACGAAAAATTACTTATAGAATATAAGATGAATACAACATATGTATGAATTCAGATCCTCGTTGAAGATAAGGATATTTGAGAAAAAATAGTAACAGAAAATGGTCTTTTATCTAGAAGGACAAATAAATCAGCTATACTTTTTGAAAATCCCTTCCAATAAAACCTAACAATGAAGAGAAAAAAGGAGAAATTAATTTTGGAAAATTTGAAACGATTGCGATCTAAGCCACGACTTCTGTATCTGCCTTTTCTCTTTCACAAACAAATACTAAAGAAAATCTTGTTTGCGTACCACGTACGAGTTCGGATGAACACAGCCGCTTCTGCTTAAATTTATATTTATACTACAAAATCTATTAAATATAAATAAATATGTAATTGTTAACCTTGTAACTAAAACGAGCTGTAAATTCGATTTCAGAACCCAAATCCTTCAGTCCGGCTCCACCTCTAACTACTCATCACAATTATTACTCACATCATGGTCCTCATTAATATATACAAACAGTAACATTAGCATATAAAAAATATTGACAGAAACCTAACTTGAATTAGTGGTGTTATTCATCTGCTATATTTAATAAAAGAGAGTGCCAATAATATGATCAAGACATGCAAGTTCTTGATATATAAATATAAGTTTGGTAGTAGCTGAGATGAGGATGTTGAGGTGGATGTGTGGGCATATCCAGCTGGATAAGATTAGGAATGAAGTTATTCGCGAAAAGGTAAAAGTGGCACCTGTGGAGGATAAGATGCGGTAGGTGAGGTTAAAATGGTTCGGGCATGTAAAGAGGGGAAGTATGCAGCCCCAGTTAGAAGGTGCGAGCGATTAGCCTCGGTGAGCAGAAGAAGGGGTAGAGGTAGGCCTAAGAAGTCATGAGGAGCGGTTATGAGGTGTGACGTGACGTAGATGGAGCTGACGGAGGACATGACCCTAGACAGGAAGGTGTGGAGGTCAAAGATTAGGGTAGAAAGTTCGTAGGTAGTCAAGTGTTTCTCTTTTCCTTACTTAGTTCGCTAGCGCACACTAATGTTAATATGATATTTTTTATTCATAGATGGCTATTACTACCTATAGTTTGACTGCATTCTTGGATTCGATCTTATTTCATCTTTTTGTTATTCTTACTTGTTTCAATTACCTTTTCTTTTTCAGCCGTCCTCTAGCCGAGGGTCTATCAGAAATGGCATCTCTTCCCTTTCAGGGGTATGTGTAAGACTGCATAAATCTTATTCTCCCCAGACCCTACTTGTGGGAAACTACAGAGTTTGTTGTTGTTGTTTATTGTACGTTAATTTATGAATTAATAGATTTACAAAACTAAATAATAGCATTTTAGTCCCTCGGTTATTGATAAATATTAATATGGGTTTGTGTGATATTCATATGACTAAACATATTTAACCTTCAATTAATTAAAATGTATATTTTTTGTCCTCTATATATAGAAAATATTTACATTTAGATTATTGTAGAACAATATTATCATCATCATGTATATGAAGTAAAAATATAAACTTAACACTAACACCTTATAATTAGATCATCGACGAAGCCAGGAGTTTTTTCAAGGATGTTCAAAGTTGAAAGAAGTAAAAAAATTCTCTGACAAAGAGTATTCAATATATGTTATATACTTTTAAGCCTAATATATTACCTATATACGCGGTGTAATTTTTAGACGAAGTATGGTCAGTTGAACACCTTTTAAGACATTGTAGTAGAAATTGGGGATACACGATTTCGTGGACTCGAGGGTTACTTGTAGTAGACATTGCTATCGCTCAGCTTCAAAGTCAACACAAAACTCCAAGCATAGTCGAACCAGAAAACACTTGGCATACTGAGCCGGCGCCAGAAAGATCAAACGGTAATTGCTCGAGGACTGACCCTATGATTATGAGGATGCTCGAGGAACTCAACAAGATAATTGAGTCCGGGAGAAAAAGATTGAGGATAATGACAAAAACGTGGAGACTTATAACTCCCGTGTCGATCAAATACCGAGAGCTCCCCCGATCTTGAAGAGATTGTAAATTCATACAAAAGTCATTCCCTCCGAGTGCGTCTCTGAAGCCCATCCCAAAGAAGTTTTGTATGCCCGATATACCTAAATACAACGGAACCTCTTACCCAAATGAGCATGTTACTTCTTACACATACGCCATAAAGTAAACAACTTGGAAGATGACGGAATCGAGTCTGTACTGCTGAAGAAGTTCGACTAGACTCTATCGAAGGGAGCCTTAATATGGTATCATAACTTACCCCCTAATTCTATCAAATTCGTTTGTTATGCTTGCAGATTCTTTTGTAAAGGCACGCGCGGGAGCTATTAATATTGCAACAAGGAAGTCGCACCTTTTCAAGGTAAGGCAGAAAAATAACAAAATGCTCAGAGAATTCGTATCTCGGTTCCAAGCGGAGAGAATGGATTTGCCTCCGGTCACCGATGACTGGGATGTTCAAGCTTTCACTCAAGCTCTCAACACTCGGAGTTCCATAGCTTCTTAGTAGTTGAAGCAAAGTTTAATCGAGTACCCGACTGTTATTTGGGCCGACTTAAATAATCGATATCAGTCGTAGATTAGGGTCGATGATGATCAATTGGGACTGCTTCGGGGTTCGTTTATCCTAGTAAGACCATGGATAGGATAAAAAAGGACATCGATCGAGAGCCAAGGTCAAATAGAGATCGATATCAACCGTACAATAGAGACCATAAAGGCAGCAGTTCTGGGAAAAGCTTCGCACGAAATTAGAGGAGAAATGATCGAGGTTAAAATTCACGGGGCTTCATGCCGAGGAAGATCACTTTAAATAATCCAAAATCCGAATAAAGGCTTAAGGGCCGACAGAGACGGAAGTTCGAACAACTAACTCCGTGCTCGAGGATTGCCATCCGAAAAACGAACGAAATCAAACTACTAAAATTTCGAGACCGTAAGACCTTAACGGTGACCCTCGATTTTATGGTCCACAGCCACCCCACTCAGGGACTGACACTTTAGGAAAGCTCGTAGTGAAACGGAAAATAAGCCCAAAGGGCGAGTTCCAAACCAAAGAGGCTACGACCAAATTAACGCGGATCGAAGACATTCGAAATCCATAACAAATACAAAAGCCCAAGGGCTATCTTAACCCGAGTTCAAGCAAATCCTCACTCGGGGACTGTCTATAAAGCCTAAGGGCTATCTTAACCCGAGTTCGAGCAAACTCTTACTCGGGGACTATCTATAAAGCCTAAGGGCTAACTTTACTTTGAGTTCGAGAAAATCCTCACTCGACTATAAATCCGAAGGGCTAACTTTACTTTGAGTTCGAGCAAGTCCTCACTCGATCACAAAAGCCCAAGGGCTATCTTGACCCGAGTTCGAGCAATCTCTCACTCGGGGACCATCTATAAAGCCTAAGGGCTAACTTTACTTTGAGTTCAAGCAAATCCTCACTCGACTATAAAGCCTAAGGGCTAACTTTATTTTGAGTTCGAGCAAGTCCTCACTTGATCATAAAAGACCAAGGGCTATCTTAACTCGAGTTTGAGCAAATCCTCACCTCGGGGACTATCTCTAAAGACTAAGGGCTAACTTTACTTCGAGTTCGAGCAAATATTCACTCGACTATAAAGCCTAAGAGCTAACTATACTTCGAGTTCGAGCAAGTCCTCACTCGATCATAAAATCCGAAAGGCTATCTTAACCCGAGTTCGAGTAAATCGTCACCCGAGGACTATCTATAAATCCCAAGGGCTAACTTTACTTCGAGTTCGAGCAAATCCTCACTCGACTATAAAACCTAAGGGCTAAATTTACTTCGAGTTTGAGCAAGTCCTCACTCGATCATAAAATCCCAAAGGCTATCTTAACCCGAGTTCGAGCAAATCCTCACTCGGGACTATCTATAAAGCCGAAGGGCTAACTTTACTTCGAGTTCGAGCAACTCCTCACTCGACTATAAAGCCTAAGGGCTTTTTTTATTTCGAGTTCGAGCAAGTAATCACTCGACTACTAAGCCCAATGGCTATCAGAGTTCGAAAAAATTCTCATTAGGGGACTATCTATAAAGCCTAAGGGCTAACTTTACTTCGAGTTCGAACAAATCCTCACTCGACTATAAAGCCTAAGGGCTATTTTTATTTATAGTTCGAGCAAGGACTCACTCGACTACTAAGCCCAAGAGCTATACGAGTTCGAGAAAATTCTCACTCGGGGACTATCTTTTGAGCCCAAGGGCCGCCTCATCTCAAGTTCAAGCATGTCCTCATTTGGCCGTGAGGCCTAAGGTCTATTTTCATTTCAAGTTCAAGCATGCGCTCACTCAACCATCAAGCCTAAGGGCTACCTTACCTCATCGACTGTTTTGCCTAAGAGCTACTCAAACTCAAGTTCAAATGGTCATTCGGGGTCTATTGATCAGAAACGGTCGAGGGCAGTACTTACTGTCGGTCATTACCATCTCAAAACTTTGACATTCAAAGGGAATTTTATGCTAAGACGCTTTGACCCGCACAAAAAGGTAACAGCCATTGAAGGAAAAAAGATTTGTATAAACTTATTTAAAAGGTCTATAGGTCATGATCAAGAGTTCCTCGCAAGGGCCGATCAGCCTCAAAAGCAAAAAATTACGAAGAACACGAAACCTATGCAACGCGATCCTTATCGGTAGAAGCGTCTTCACCCTCAGAATCTTCTCCACCGCCGGATTCACTAGAGTTCTCGGAGTCTTCCTCGGGAAAGGCCAGCTTCCAAGCTTTTGTTTCCTTAGTCGCTTACGTCACGATGATGATGTCGTAACAAATCGGGGTAAAGATCAAAGACTCAATTCGTTTCTTATCGTTATACTCTAAAAAAACAAGGGGACTATATGTATACGGTAGAAATTGGGATCTACCCGATTTCGTGGACTCGAGGGTTACTTCAAGAGCGAGATCGAAATAGATCAAGAGCGAGCCCGATAGGAGGCTTCGAAGATCGGAGTGCTCGATGAACACCGACGCCAAGTATGACCGATCTCGAGATAATATTGTTATGGTCCCATAACAGAATGAGCAAGATTCCTGTAGTGACACTAGGATCACGACGTAAATTTCGGAACGGATGTGTACTAGGCGATTAGACAACTGTATAATAAGATTCCGTACTACAATTAGAATTGTACCTTACTGAGAATTTTCGTACTATATAAAGATGACCCCAATCATTTGTAAGGGCATGAATCATTGACAAAGAATATACTCTCTTACTTTCTTGCTCATATTTCATCAGAATTGTCCTTTAGCTTTATTATTCTTACTTTACTGTTCTTGATCCACCTCGAGGCCGCCTTAGCTCGAGGTCGAGACTGGCTTGTTCACTGGTTTGATTTTACTTATTTCCTTCATTTATACTTTAGATTTCTTGGTTATTAATTAGTATTGAACTAAATCACATATTTTTAAAACCACAAACAAATTTAATTATTACTCGTATTTTCGAGGTAAACATACGTGCATGTAGCTTCGCCCCTGAATTAAATGATGTAATGGTTAATAATTCATTGAACTTGGGATTCACACGGAGAGATCAAAATTCAATTAATTGAAGGTTGCATATACTTAATCGTCCGAAATTATTGGTAGTGACTCAAAGCACAAATCGTCCTTTATAAAGCTACTCAAGAGGTATAGCTATATAAAAATAATTAATAAAGGAAGATTATTAATTTTCTTGAAAATGTATATATAGCAACATCACTACACGCAAGGGAGTACGTCAATAACGTCATAATATTTGACTAGCCGCCCAGTAGTTGTGTTCAATCTAATACTAATCCTTCTAGTAATATCAAAATAACTAGAATACTCCCTCCGTATCAATTTATTGGGCATGGAGTTTAAGAAAAGAAAAGAGACTTTTGAACTTATAGTGTAAAATAAAGCACATATATTTTATGTGGCTATAAATTATTGCATAAAGGTAAATTGTTTTCAAATAGGAAAAAAGGTCATTTCTTTTGGCACGGACTAAAAAAGAAATAGGTTCACATAAATTGAAACGGATGAAGTAATATTTATGACTTTTTCCATTTTAAAAATAAACTACTGAAAATATTATAGTAATACATATATCTCTGCACGTCAAGTACGAACAAGTACATGAACAAGTACGGACAACTACCACAATTTTAAATTTTACAATTATATTTAAAATGCTGATTAATTCAAAATAAAAGCAACCAAATAATAAAAAATGCCACGAAAGGGCTCCATAAGAGCATCATCGCCAGAATTATTGGTTACTTATTGTATTTCTTTTATTGTTTACAATATTGTCAACAAGTTTGATACACAAAATCTAAGTCAAATATATTCATTACAATTTACACACAAATAATATGTATAATAGTTCCCAAATATCCCGCATGTCTTACTTGAGACTGTTTCGTTAAGATCAATCCGGCACTGTAATAACTATTTCCAGCTTTTACTGCTTAACAATAAATCCAGCGCCTTCGAGCCAAAGAAAAAAAAAAACCCTTTCTGACCCCAACAGATGATTTAGTCAGAGGGTGATATAGCCTTTTGGCTATGAGTTAATCTGAACCTGAAACTTTGATATAAAGTATAATATATATGTAAAAACCTATTAAATTCATAATAAATATTAAATTTATAATTTATAATTTTAATAATATAATAAATTTATTACAAGGTTGAACTCATTAAATTTAAATTTTAAATCCGTCCTGAAATTTGATGACAAGTGATAAAGACTTGTCGAGTTTTGACAATTATTGTTTCCAAGTAACAACAGAAACTCAGGTGGGAAAGGACCAAAAGAATATCCAAGAAGAATGAAGGTGCCACGAATTTACGCAAAATATTGAGTAATCGCCAGTCACTACTCGTGACTCGCGACCTTCGACCTTTTTTTAGATGTCTTATTTTGTATTTTTATTGGTTTTGAGGTGAGAATGGACTCACGAATAGTAGAAAAAAGAAGAATAGAAAATGGAAGGACATTTAGAAATATAGAAGTTTTATACGGAAGCATAATTAAGATTTGAAGTTTACGGATTTAAAATTATATTTTTGTTATATATTGAATTCTAATGTAATACTTTATATATATAAAAATTTCTTAAGATAACTATAGTCAAACCTCTATATCAGCTTCATTTGTTCCGAATATTTTTGACTAGTATAGCAAAATGTTGTTATACAAAACATATATTATAACATAACATAAATTTATTCCATACAAATCTTGACTTTATAGTTAACACAATAGAGAGATTTGACCGTAGTTTAGACCAAGATTAATATGCATCACGTTCCCATGGATATTGGCTGAGCCATACCGTCAAACTTGCCTATTCATGATGGCTCACCAAATTCACACTTCAAAATGCCAAAAGACACTATTAATTCAAATATTTCTATCATTTTACACCTACTTCCATCTACATATACGTCCCCCACCCACCCACCCACCCACAAGCCCCCAAAGAAAGATAATTCCTTTAAGTATTAACATGATTATTAATTACCATATCGTGCGCCTCAAATCTTTTTTTGTTTATTATCAATCAATTTTTGTAGCTAAATGGAGACATCGACATATACATGATGCAATAACTCTTTCCATTCAAAGATTATTACATTCAACTTGGACAACAATTTTTTAGAGAGTTTTTTTTTTCTTTTCCTACATTGATAGTTAAGAAAATATAAATTTAACTTGTTTAGGACCAGAATTCCAAAAATTTTCATTTTTTTCTTAAACTCCGTGCTCAGCCAAATAAGTTCACATAAATTGAAACGGAAGAAGTAGTAATTAGAGTAAAAAATTTACATCGTCAGTATATGTTCTGATTCTACCATAGCAATTATCCCCACAGTAATTTGGTTTAAACAGAATGTATCTAACTTACTTATCCCCCAAGAAATGTGCCAATTTATTCATTACAAATAAGTCAACTAAGCCCATAGTCAAACTACTAGACTAATAAACCCCTTATAAATAACCTACCCCATGGCCATGAGTTCCTCAATCAATTCATTCTTTCTTTTCCACTAAAACCAGTTAACCAACTCTCCTTTTCTCACCAAGAATATTCAACCAAAACAAAAACCTCCTTTTTTTCTCTT
The DNA here is from genome assembly GCA_026770625.1 of Nicotiana glauca. Lineage (NCBI taxonomy): Eukaryota > Viridiplantae > Streptophyta > Magnoliopsida > Solanales > Solanaceae > Nicotiana > Nicotiana glauca. The sequence continues at coordinate 44,484 of MU750627.1, read as the reverse complement.
CTTTCTATTTGATACTTGGTTGGCAGGATTAGGGCCTTTCTCCCTTCTTTCTGTTTGATACTTGGTTGGCAGGGTTAGGGCATTTCTCGCTTAGCACATCCGATTTTAAAGTCTATTCTTATTCTTAAACCAAAAACATATCATTTCCCTACATTGCAAGAAATCATGGTGGTTCTACCAATAAAGAGGGATAGAGAAGGAGAATTTCGAACCAATATAACAACCATGGCAAATTACTTGATGCTTTTTTCTAGCCAAGAAAATCACATTGACACAATCAACAATTCTCCTAGTCGAGTTTTCGAGTGCAAAACTTGCAATAGACAATTTTCTTCGTTTCAAGCTCTTGGAGGTCATAGAGCAAGTCATAAGAAGCCACGATTAATGGGGGAATTGAATTATCATCAGTTGCCAAATTCTCCTCCTAAACCAAAAACACATGAGTGTTCAATTTGTGGGCTGGAGTTTCCTATTGGTCAAGCTTTAGGTGGGCATATGAGAAGGCATAGGGTTATGTTGAATGAAAATAATATTCAAGTTCCTCATAATGTTGTAAAGAAATCAAATAGTCGGAGAGTTTTATGTTTGGATTTGAACTTAACCCCATTGGAGAATGATTTAGAGTTCAAGTTGGGAAAGTCAGCTCCTCTAGTTGATTGCTTTTTGTGATTAAAAAATGGACAGCCCGATGCACAAACTATTCTGTATTAGCGCAGGGCCAGGAGAAAGGCCGCATCCTAAGGGGTAAGTTGGAGAATCTATCATAATTTAAGGGTTAGTGACTGCTTTCATGCCTCGAACACCCTGATGTATAGGCCGCATAGAGATATCTTTACTGTTGCTAGAGATATCTTTACTGTTGCTCCAAGAATCCCTTACTTCTTGTGATTATTGGCGCTATTTTTAATAAATCCTATCTAGACGCTATCTTTTCTCTCTTTCTATTTTATTTCTTTCCTTTTTCTTCTTACGGATCTTGTACTAGCTAGATAGGGATTTATTTGTTTGTTTATACGATGGATAGGGCTAGACGGAGGTACACCATGCGAAGGGTAGTTAATTGATCACCGAAAATTTAGATGATGTATATAAATTAAATACTACTTCTAGCTTATATATTTGGTAAATCTTCAATACTACTCTTTGTGGAATTGTTGGCTTCACATTAGAGCCTCACCTTGTGGATACTTTGTTGTTTCTAGAGTATATATATATAAGTTATAGTTAGGTGGTCGGTTATTTAGGTTAATTCTTCTATAGAGGAAAAGACTTAGAAGGATTCTTAGCTCGTACCTCCTCTCGACTACTCCTAATCCGTTTTTTTTTAAGAATTAATAAGCCCCGTTCAAAATGAATGTAGCAAAAATCAAAGGAACTAATTATTATAAATGGCGTGGACGGCCAAGTGCTAGTTTAGTTTTAGGTTTCAGTTCAAATTTTATTGGATTAAACATTAAATATTTGAATTACTCGTATTTAAACTATCATAAGGAAATTTATGTAATTCACATCAAACACATGTCCTACATGTATGGGACTTAGTTTATACTTTAGACTAGTTGTTTCCTCAATTTATTTATTGTAATTGTGATGACCCTTCTGCGTTCCGAGGCCTTAAAAACCTCTTTCTATCTTATCTCGATTTGCGTGTTCTGTTCGAACGCATAGCCGGAAAGCCACTATGTAAAAATCTATGAAAAATGGTGAATTTTGACTTTAAAATTAACTTAAGTTGACTTCGATCACTATTTTGGGTAAACAGACCCGGACCCGTGATTTGACGGTCCCGGAGGGTCCGTAAAAAATATGGGACTTGGGCGTATGCCCGGAATCGGATTCCGAGGTCCCAAGCCTGAGAAATAAATTTTTAAAAGAAATTATTTTGCTGAATTAATTATGAAATAAAGAAATGAATTTATGTTTGAAACCATTGGTATCGGGCCCGTGTTTTGGTTCCGAAGCCCGGTACAGTTCTTATATATAATTTGAGTTGAACTTGTAAAATTTGGTAAGAAACGGACTTGAAATGATATGAATCGGACCGTATTTGAAAAAATTAAAAAATTTGAAGTTCTTAAGTGATTTCATGATTTTGATGCTAAATTCATAGTTGCTAATGTTATTTTGGTGATTTGAATGCATGAGCGAGTCCGTATGATATTTTTAGGTTGGTGTACATGTTTGGTTTGGAACCCCGAGGGCTCGGGGGAGTTTTGGATAGGCCACGGAGTATAAATGACTTGGAAAAATTGCAAGTTTTTAACTGATATGAACAGGTCTGCAGGCTTCGCAAATGCGAAGCCTTGCTCGCAAATGCGAGCAAAGGACCTGGGCAGCCTTAGTTGCAAATGCAATTTCGCATTTGCGAAGGGTCTGTCGCAAATACGAAGTGACCGAAAATTCGACTGGATCGCAAATGCGAATTTTTCAGAATTTTGAAGGGTTCGCAACTGCGAACACTGGTCACAATTGCGATATCAGAGACCTGCAAATTCACATTTGGATACGTTTTCAATTATTTTTCATATCTCTTCAAAACCAAAACTCTCTAGAGTAATTTTTCAAAGGTAACTTCTCTTCCTAATTGATTGTAAGTGATTTTTAACTAGTTTTCTTTAATCTTTAACATCTTTTCACATGATTTCAACTCGAAATCGATAATTTCCATGGGAAAAATTGGGTGTTTTGGGTAGAACCTAGGGTTTTTCAAATTTTGGGGTTTAGGACCTCAATTTTGAGGTCTGATTTCAAAATAAATTATATACTTGGGTTCATAGGGGAACGGGTAATCGGGTTTTGGTTCGAACTTCGGGTTTTGACCATGTGGGCCCGGGGGCAATTTTTGACTTTTAGGTAAAACTTTGGAAAACTTATTTTTACGCACTAGAATTGATTCATTTAGCATTTATTGATGTAATTAAGTAACTTGTGGCTAGATACGAGCGAATTGGTGGTGGAATCAAGAGGTAAAGTGATAGTTGAGACTTGAATTGTGATCGTGGCATCGAGGTAAGTGTTTGGTCTAACCTTAGCTTGAGGGAATAGGAATTATGTCGTATTTGCTACGTGTTACTTGTTGAGTACGACGTATAGGCATGGCGACGGGTATCTATACGTTGGTGTCAAGCATGACCGTGAGTCTTAAAGTGAAATTGTTGAGTTCTTAATAAATACTACGAATGCCTAAGTTGTTGATTCTCTGTGTTGAGCAAGGATTATGATTATTTTCATGGAAATTACTTATGATTGAGTATTGGTGCTAGTTGAGGAAGTTAGATGTTGGAACGAGTTTGGTTATAGCTGGTTTTTCCTTGCGGGGACGTATTTACTCATACTGTCAATTCCCTTGCAGGGATAGTGTTGTTTCTTTATTGATCCCTTGCCGGGACTCTCTTGGTGATTTGATGTTGAACTGTATATGTGGATCGGGTTGCATGACGCAACAATATTACGTTTGGATTGAATTGTACGCCGCAACAATATTATGTTTGGATCTAGTTGCATACCGCAACAATAATATAAATGGATCGGGTTGCACGCCGCGACAATAATGTAATTGGATCGGGTTGCACGCCGCAACAGTGATAAATGATATGGATCGAGTTGCACGCCACAACGGCGTTATTACGATTTGGATCAGGTTGCGCGCGCAACAATAGTTAATAAAAAGTGCTTATAGACTGGTTACGAGTTCCTTATTCTTTTGCTGTGAATTCTAGATTTTCCTTATGCTTTTCTCTTGAATTACAATTGATAAATGATATTCCCCCTCAGTATGTCCCCCCTCCCATCTTTACTTATTTATTTCGGTTTTATTTTCCGCTATATATTACATAACTGCACATGTTTAATTGGTAGTATGGTCCTAGCCTCGTCACTACTTTGCAGGGGTTAGGCCAGGCACTTACTAGCATATGGGGTCAGTTGTACTGATACTACACTCTGCACTGTGTGCAGATCCCCGAGCGACAACTTTTGGACCATATAATTGGGTGGCTATCTTCAGTCTTGTCAGATATCCCGAGGTAGTCCTGCAGGCGTCCGCAGGCCCCAACATTCTCCTCTATCTTTATATTCTATTTTCATTTACTTCAGAGACAGATTGTATCTTTCTTTCCAGACAATTGTTTGTAGTATTTATAGACGGTCCGTGATATTATGACACCAATTTTGGTAGAGATGTCCTTGATATTGTCGTACTTATTTTTGGCTAAGTTATCAGATTATGTATTCCGCATGTATTTAATCATTGCTAATATTTCACTGTTGATCGCATGATGATTTAAACTGTTAAAAAGGTTTAATAAAAGAGTTAGTGAATCTATAATACTCGAATTGCCTAGTTTTCACGAGTAGGCGCCATCATGACTCCCGAGGGCGAGAAATTCGGGTCGTGACAAGTTGGTATCAGAGCTCTACGTTACATAGGTCTCACAATTCACGGACAAGCTTAGTAGAGTCTGAGGGATCGGTAAGGAGATATAGGTATTTATCCACCAAAGACTATAGAGTTGGGAAGATTTCACATCTATTCTTTCCTGTTGTGCGATTTGGTTTCTCAATGTTGATTGAATTTCTACTCTGTTCTTTCGCAGATGCCGAGAGCACGCGCTTCCTCATCCGCTGATCAGAAGCCTGAGCCCCTAGAAGCAGCTCCCATGAGGGCAGAGGGTAAGGCCGAGGCCGTTCTTGAGGCCGAGGTAGGGGTGGAGCTTAGCCCAGAGCAACAACACCAACGGCGGAGCCTAAGGTCGACTTTGATGATGAGGTTTCGGCCCAGACAGTTTCGGTGGGCCCAGCTCAGGTCCCAGAGGGGTTTACTGCTACCTCGGTACTCCAGGATGCTCTGGTCCTCTTGTGGGACTTATGGAAAGTGTAACTGGGGCAGGCTTGTTTCCTATAGCACCAGCCATCTCTCAGGCTGGAAGAGGAGCCCAGACTCCTACTACTCGCACTCTGGAGCAGATGGCCCCCTAGTTTCAGACTCTAGAAGCGCAACCAGTTGGATCAATTCAGCCGGGTGTGGTAGTTCAGACCGGTGATGGAGCAGCTATGTCTGCCGATTGATGCTTTGTAGAGATTGGACAGGTTCACCAAGCTCTTCACTACTACTTTCAACGGTGCATCTTCTGAGGATCCCCATGATTATCTAGACATCTGTCATGAGGTTCTCTGAAACATGTGGATAGTGGAGACTAACAGGGTTGACTTTGCTACTTTCCGCTTGTTTGGATCCGCCAAGACTTGGTGGAGAGATTAATGTTTGGCTAGACCAGCCGGATCACCATCTTTGACCTGGGAGCAGTTTACTTAGCTATTTTTGGAGAAGTTTCTCCCTATCACTCAGAGAGAGATCTATTAGAGGCAGTTTGAGCATCCCCAGCAGGGTTCTATAACTGTTACTTAGTACGAGACCAGATTCATCGACTTGGATCATCATGCTCTTATCATACTTCCCATCTAGAGAGAGAGAGGGTGGGGAGGTTCATTGAGGGACTTATCCAGCCTATTCGACTTCAGATAGCCAAGGAGGCAGGGAGTGAGATTTCTTTTCAGGAGACGACCAATGTGGCCAGGAGAGTTGAGATGGTTCTATCGCTAGGAGGTGGTCAAGGGTCCGACAAGAGGCTTCGCCATTCAGACCTATTCAGTGGTACCTCATCTGGAGGCAGGGATTCATATGGTAGAGTCTGTCCTCCTAGGCCTTTCCAGTCAGCACTTCAGGTTTCTCACGGTGCTTTACATGGTCATGGTTATCATATGCAGTATTCGGATTAGTAGTCCTACAGTGCACCACCAACTCCTATCAGTGCACCGCCTCTCCAGAGTTTTTGGGGTGGTCATTCAAGTCTCCAGGGTCAGTCTCAGTTTCCTCAACCGCAGCACTTAGGTAGATGCTTTGAGTGTGGCGAGTATGGTCATATCCGGAGGGCTTGTTCGAGATTAGTGGGTACTTAGTTGCATCAACAGGGTTCCCATGCCATGGATCTAGCACTAGGTGTTCCACCGCCTGCTCCGCCAGCTATGGGTGGGGGTAGAGGTGCTAGAGGTGGAGGTAGAGGGGGACCATCCTCGATGTTATGCTCTTCCAGCCAGGACTGAGGCTAAGACTTCCGATGCAGTTATCACATGTACTGTTCTGTTTGTAGCAGATATGCTTCAATTTTATTTGATCCAGGGTGCACATAATCCTATGTGTCATCTTATTTTGCACCGTATCTGTCATGCCTAGTGATTCCTTGAGTGCCCCTATATATGTGTATATATCGGCGGGTCACTCTATTGCGGTAGATCGAGTCTATCGTTCGTGTATAGTTGTGATTGGGGGTCTTGAGACTCGTGTAGATCTGTTACTTCTGGACATGGTTGATTTTGATGTCATTGGGGATGGACTGGTTATCACCCTACCACACTATCTTGGACTGTCATGTCAAGGCAGTGAACTTAGCCTTGCCAGGTTTACCTCGTTTAGAGTGGAGAGGGACTCTCGTCATTCTACCTGTAGTGTTGTCTCATATATGAAGGCTCGACGTATGGTCGAGAAGGGGTGTTTGGCCTATTTGGCCTATGTTCGTGATGCTAGTGCCAAGGTTCCTTCTATTGATTTTGTGCCCGCTGTCCGTGAGTTTCCTGAGGTATTTCCTTCAAACCTATTGGGTATGACACCCGACAAGGATATTTACTCTTGCATTGATTTGTCTCTAGGCACTCAGCCCATTTCTATTCTGCCGCATTGTATGGACCCACCTGAGTTGAAAGAGTTGAAGGAGCAGTTGCAAGACTTCTTTGAAAAAGGCTTCATTAGACCTAGTGTCTCACCTTGTGGTGCATCAGTGTTGTTTGTTAAGAAGAAGGACGGATCTATGAGAATGTGTATTGACTACCAACAGTAGAACAAGGTTACAATCAAGAATAAGTATCCACTGCTAAGGATTGATGATTTGTTTGATCAGCTTCGGGGTGCCAAGGTATTTTCGAAGATTGATTTGAGATCTGGCTACCATCAATTGAGGATTAGGGAATCCGATGTTCCTAAGACAGCTTTCTGCACTCGGTAGGGGCATTATGAGTTCTTGATGTTGTCATTCGGGTTGACAAATGCCCCATCAACTTTTATGGATTTGATGAACCGAGTGTTAAGGTCTTACTTGGATTCGTTCGTGATAGTCTTCATTGATGATATTTTCCTGCAGCCGAGAGGAGCACAAGCAACATCTTAAAGTGGTTCTTCAGACTTTGAGGGATAGTCAGTTGTACGCCAAGTTTTTGAAGTGTGAGTTCTGGTTGGGGTCAGTTGCCTTCCCGGGTCATGTTGTCTCGATAGAGGGTATTTAGGTAGATCCGAAGAAGGTAGAGGAAGTCGAGAACTGGCTTAGACCAACATTAGCTACAGAGATTCAGAGTTTCTTGGGATTGGTAGGCTACTATTGTCGGTTTGTAGAGGGGTTTTTGTCTATTGCAGCCTCGATGACTAGGTTAACCTAGAAGGGTTTGATAACTAGGGATTTTGATGCATTTTATACTCCTTCTTGCTTATGCTTTAATCAAATATTCATACAAAATAGTCCCGAAAGGCTCACAAGTTGTGCTTGATTGCAGGTTTGATCAACAAAGTGACATAATGTCAAAGATCGGCTCAAAAGGAGTGAAACTTGCACAATTGCAAAAAACAAGGCAAGATCAGGTAGAACAGGCCCAGTGTAGCTGCACACCACTTTGTGCGGTCCGCACTGGGAGATTCATAGAGCTGGTTTTTAGGCATACACACTATGTTTTGTGTGGTCTGCACTGAAGGCAGTGCGACCGCACTACCATTCTGTGCGGTCTGTAGAGCAAAGGTTCAGAGAAGATGCATAAGAGAATTTTGAAGCCTGTGCGGTCTGCGGTCAACTTTGTGCGGACCGCACTAGAAGCCTCTGTGACCGCGATCCATTCTGTGCGGTCCGTGGAGCCCAAGTTCAGAGAGGGAAATTTTGAAGGCCAAAGCCCAATGCGGACATTGGTCTATTTTGTGCTGTCTGCACTAACCCCGTAGGGGCATTTTTGTCCAGATTTTTTAGCTTAGTATAAATAGATTCTTTTTCCATTTTTAGGGTATCAGATATTGTGATACGTAGGCTGCGCTCGTGAGAAGAATTTTTCTTAGCCATTTTGGGCATTTTTACTTACTTTTCATGATTGAATCTTTGTATTTAGTTTAGCAATTAATTAATATGTGTTCATCTTCATCTATTTATTATTTTTCTTCTTTGAATATGAGTAGCTAGACCCCATAGCTAGGGTTGTGGCCCAACCCTAGTGTGGGTAATTGATGGGTTTTGTATTTTAAGGTTAAATTGACTATGGGTTTTTGGTATTAGGATCAATTCTTGGTTTATTTCTGAAGTTGCAAATCCTAGTTTGTGCTTAGTTGACTTGGGCTCTTCTTGGGAAAGAGCCTAAGTCTCCGAAATTGATCCACCAAGGAATTGGGATGTACTCAAGAGATTGATAGTCCCAATTAAAGGGTTAAACCTCGAGAGAGTAATACTCGACTTGAACCCTAGTTGCTTGTGCAAATTTGCATACCCAATTGGTCTTGAGAAAGTCAATTGGGAAAAATCACTTGAACCACCGAGTTGGAAGAGATCACTTTTTGGTGCCATTGCCGGGGAGCTAACGGTTTTGACTATCTATTTAGTTAGTTCTGTGTATAGTTCTTCTTTCCTTCTTTGTTACTAATTTGTGTGTGTGAATACTTCAGGTACAAAATGGCTTTAAATGCTAATAACCCTCTTGGAAACGTGCTTGCGGGGGAGGAGGTTGATGATATTGGAGAGGATGAGGTTCCCCTTGTACCTCTTGGACCACGAAGAGGTCGTCAGGCCAATGGTAATGAAAATGTCTCATACCCTCCTTTGCCACCTCCAAGAGCGGTTCCTTGGGTGTTACCGAACCAAGGCTATGCAAGTGCTATTTTCCCACCTAGAATCCGGGCGGGCAATTTTCAGATAACCAATGTGATGTTGACCTTACTTGAGCATCATGGGTATTTCACGGGCGCTGCAGATCAAAATGCCTACAAACATCTCAAGGGGTTCGTGGATACATGTTGGGGGAGCAAGCAGACGAATGTGTCCGAGGATGCTCTTAGGTTGAGGCTTTTCCCATTCTCACTTCGGGGGAGAGCATTGGATTGGCTAGAGAGACTCCCCAACCATTCCATCATAACTTGAGATGAGTTGGCGGACAAGTTTATTGCTAAATTTTTCTCACCCGGGCACATGACAGCGCTTCGAGATGAGATATTGGCCTTCAATCAAGATCCCACGGAACCTTTGCATGAGATTTGGGAGCGGTATAGAAAGATGGTGAATGAATGCCCCAATAATCACATGATAGAGAATATGTTGCAACAAACCTTCTACCGGGGCATCAATAATACAAATCAATGCATAGTGAACCAACTGGGCGGGGGCAATTTTATGAAGTTGACATATGATGAAGCTTGTGCCGTGCTTGATGAGATGGCTGACACTTCTTCTGCATGGCAAAGTAGAGCCAATGTTCCTCAAGGTGACCCTACAGTTATTCATTTGCATAAGGAATTACATGACCATGAGCAAGCTATAGTGGAGTTGACAACTACTATGAACCAATTGGCTAAGGCACAGTTGCAACAAGTCCAAAATCCTCGTCAAGTGAATGCCATGGAGGGTGTTAATATGCTTATCAACAAGAGAAGGCAAAGAAGGCAACAAAATCAAGGGAACTCAGAGCAATTTGAGGATGCATGTGATGGGTTCAAAATGATGGTTATGATGACCAAAGCGAAGAGGTTCAATATGTAAACAACTATCAGGCCAACGGGGCAACTCTTTCAACCAACAACAGTGGCGGCCTCAGGGCAATTAGCGAAACCAACAATAAAATAGTGGTAATTGGGGGAACAATAATCAAAACAACAACTGGGGTAATCAGAACAACAATCAAGGCAACCAAGGTAATTAGAATGGTAATAATAACAATTGGGGCAACAATAGCAATTAAGGTGGATGGAATAATGGGAACTAAGGAAACCAGGGGCAAGGCTTTCAAAGGCCCCCAATGTACCAACAACCGAACAATCCACCCCCATTTCCTTCTCAAGGCCCTAGTTCTTCCAACAATGATGTGGGGAGAATTGAAATGATGTTCGAACAGATGATGAAGAAGAATGCGGATTTGGATGCACAGTTGGCTTCCCACAATACCTCTATCCGAAACTTGAAGGTGTAATTAGGCCAAATCTCTCAGTCATTGAATACTCGCCCGAAGGGTGCTCTGCCAAGTGATACGTTAGTGAACCCTAAGGGTGGGAACAATCATGTTATGGCAGTTACAACACGAAGTGGGAGAGGCGGTGATGTGAATGCCTCGAAACAAAAGCTAGTTGTGGATGATGATGTTGAGTTGCAAGAAGATGAAGTTCCATTGGTAGTTGAATATGTAGTAGATGACAATGTGAACAATGAAGTGAGAATTGACATTAATGAGGCCGAGATGGAAACTCAAGATGCCATGAACCCGTCTAGGGAACAAGTGATTGACATGCCGGAGCCAATTGTGCCAAAAGGTAAGGCTCCTTTGCCAAGGCCACCTACACCTTATCCTCAAAGGCTCGCAAATCAGAGAAATGATAATCAGTTCAAAAAGTTCATTGATATGATGAAGAGCTTGTCCATTAATGTGCCTTTGGTGAAGGCTCTCGAACAAATGGCAGGCTATGCAATGTCCATGAAAGACTTGGTCATAAAGAAGCGTTCTATGGATTGTGAAACTATAAACGTGACTCACCAAGTTAGCGCTACAGTGAATTCAATGGACCCGAAACTTGAGGATCCCGGGGCTTTTACCATTCCTTGCACCATTGGGAGTGCGGATTTTGCCAAAGCTTTATGTGATTTGGGAGCTAGTATCATCTTGATGCCTTACTCAGTTTTCAAGACTTTAGGTATTGGGCAACCTAGACCAACTTCCATGAGGTTACAAATGGCGGATAGATCGATGAAGAGACCTTTGGGTATTATTGATGATGTGCTTGTCCGGGTGGACAAATTTATCTTGCCAGCAGACTTTGTGATTTTGGATTATGAGGTGGACTACGAAGTTCCTACTATCTTGGATAGACCTTTTCTAGATACGAGGAAGGCATTGGTAGATGTGGAATCAGGGAAACTCACCTTCCGGGTGGGTGATGAAAAAGTTGCCTTTCATGTGTACAAGTCTATGAAGCAATCCAATAGCACCGAGGTGTGCTCATTTGTTGACCCCGTCACAGCTGTGATTGTGGATGGCACCAGTGCTATGATCAATGTGGAGGATCCCCTTGAGGCCATGCTATTAAATCTTGATGTCAATGATGATGCAAGTAGAGTGGAGTGCGTAAATGCCTTACATGGGATGGTCTCTTATTCCTATGACCTAGAAAATTATCTTTGGATCTTGAAAATCGGAATACTCCACCAACAAAACCATCAATTGAGGAGCCACCGGTGTTAGAGTTGAAACATTTCATCCATACCCCAGGTATGAATTCTTAGGCCCTAGTTCTACTTTACCAGTTATTCTTTCCTCGTGTCTTACTAACTTGCAGGTAGATGCCACTTTGGCGGTGCTAAAAAATAGGAAGAGGGCAATTGGATGGACTTTGGCCGATATTCGGGGAATAAGCCCCCCATTTTGTATGCATAAAATTATCTCGAAGGATGGTGCAAAGCCATCCTTGGAGCATCAAATAAAATTAAACGAAGCAATGCAAGAGGTGGTGAAGAAAGAAGTGATAAAATGGTTAGATGTCGGGGTTGTATACCCTATTTTCGATAGCTTATGGACTTCTCCGGTGCAATGCATACCGAAGAAGGGGGGTATGACTGTGGTGAAAAATGACAACAATGAACTTATTCCCACTCGGACAGTTACCAGATGGAGAGTATGTATGGACTACCGAAAGTTGAACAAGGTGACCTGCAAGTATCATTTCCCATTGCCATTCCTTAACCAAATGCTTGATCGCCCTGCGGGACGTGTCTTTTATTGCATTTTGGATGGATACTCGGGATATAATCAAATCTTAATTGCTGCGGAGGAACAAGATAAGACCACCTTTACTTTTCCATATGGAACCTTTGCTTTCTCTCAGATACCGTTCGGGTTGTGCAATGCTCCGGCGACATTCCAACGATGCATGATGGCTATTTTCATCGACATGGTGGAAGATAGTTTGGAGGTTTTCATGGACGATTTTAGTGTGGTTGGTGATTCTTTTAAAGAGCGTTTGGGAAATCAAGATAGAGTTTTGGCCCGATGAGAAGGCACAAATCTCGTATTTAATTGGGAAAAATGCCACTTCATGGTTGAGGAGGGCATAGTATTGGGCCACAAAATTTCAAAGCGTGGGATTGAAGTTGACAAAGCCAAGATAGAGGTGATTTCAAAGCTTCCTCCCCCCACTTATGTTAAGGGGTGAGGAGTTTTCTTGGGCACGCGGGGTTTTACCAGAGGTTCATCAAAGATTTTTCAAAGGTGGTGAACCCCTTGTACAAGCTACTAGAAAAGGATGCCAAGTTTGTGTTCGATGAGGAATTCATGCAAGCATTTGAGCTTCTCAAGCTTAATTTGACCACTACCCCTATCATTACCGCACCAAATTGGAGCTTGCCTTTCGAGCTCTTATGTGATGCTAGTGATGTGGTGGTTGGGGCTGTTTTGGGTCAAAAGGTTAACAAAATATCTCACCCGGTGTACTACGCAAGCAAGATCATAAATAAGGCTCAAAGGAACTACATAGTTACCGAGAAAGAGTTGTTGGCCATAGTGTTTGCAATGGAAAAGTTTCAGCCGTATCTTATGGGGGCCAAGGTCATAGTGCACACTGATCATGCCACCCTTAGGTACTTGATAACAAATAAAGACTCCAAAGCAAGGTTGATGCATTGGGTGTTACTACTTCAAAAGTTGACCTAGAAATTGTGGACCGGAAAGGTAGTGAGAACCAAGTGGCGGACCACTTGTCCCGTTTAGAGGAGGAGGGGAGTCCTTGTGATGGGCTAGAGATTAATGATTCATTTCCCTACGAACAACTCATTTTGGTGTAAATGAATGATATGCCATGGTTTGCCGATGTTGCTAATTACCTTGTGACCAGAATAATATCGTGTGAGCTCTCTTCTAACCAAAGGAAGAAGCTCAAGCGAGATAGTTTTGATTTCTATTGGGATGAGCTGTAATTGTTCAAGATTTGCACGGATGCTGTGAGCAAAAGGTGTGTCCCGGAGGAAGAGCAATTGAGTATTATGGGGGCTTGTCATTCCTCTCCCTATGGTGGCCATCATGGCGGGGCGAGGACGAATTCTAAAGTTCTTAGTTGTGGGTTTTATTGGCCAACTTTGTCCAAAGATGCGGGTAATTTTGTGAAGAGATGCGACGAGTGCCTAAGAGTCGGTGGAATTTTAAAGAAAGATGAGATGCCTCTCAATACCATCCTTGAGGTTGATATTTTTGATGTATGGGGCATTGATTTCATGGGCCTATTTGTTAGATCTTGTGGGAACACTTACATTCTTGTAGCGGTGGATTATGTTTCAAAGTGGGTTGAAGCCGTGGCTTTTCCCAACAATGAGGCCGGGAGTGTTGTTGCATTTCTAAAGAAAAGCATTTTTACAAGGTTTTGGTACTCCTAGAGCAATCATAAGTGATGAGGGGGGTCTCATTTTTGCAATAGAGCTTTCGACACTTTGCTTGCAAAGTATGGTGTCAATCACAAAGTTTCTACCCCCTATCATCCTCAAGCAAGTGGACAAGTTGAAGTCTCCTACAGGGAAATCAAAAGCATATTGTCAAAGATGGTCAATGCAAATAGGACCGATTGGTCAAAAAAGTTGGATGACGCTCTATGGGCTTATAGGACTGCTTTCAAGACTCTTATTGGTATGTCTCCGTATCAGTTGGTGTTTGGGAAAGCTTGCCATCTACCGATTGAGTTAGAGAATAAGGCCATGTGGGCCTTGAGGAAGTTGAACCTTAAGTGGGATGTAGCTGCCAATCTTCGGGTGGAGCAACTCAATGAGCTTGATAAATTTAGATTCCATGCCTACTCTAGTTCGTCCCTGTATAAGGATAAAATGAAATACCTTCACGACAAGTATACTCGGGGCAAGGAATTCAAGGTGGGAGATTTAGTGCTCTTATTCAACTCTAGGCTATGGTTGTTCCCGAGAAAGCTCAAGTCAAAATGGAGCGGGCTGTTTGAAGTAGTATGTGTGACCCCGTTTGGTGCTCTTGATTTGAAAAACAAAAAATGGTGAAGTCTTTAGAGTTAATGGGCACCGGGTCAAGCATTATCTTGGGAAAATTGATGACAACCACATGGTGGCGCTTCTTCATTTCAAATGATATGATGGTAACATGCGTCGTGCCGCGACGTTAAATCAAGCGCTTCTTGGGAGGCAACCCATGTGTTTTTCTTCTTGTTTTCTTTGATTTTCTTTGTAGTATAGGATTTATTATTGGGCTAAATGGTTGTGAGATGTTACGGGATTGAGTTGATGCAGTGCATGACATAATTAAAAAAAATGCACCGGTCTCTGAAGTTTCCAGTGCGGCCGTACTACCATTTTGTGTAGACCGCACTGATAAAAGGTGATGTGAGGACTCTCTAAAGTTTTCCACCACGACCGCAACTGATTTTTTGCGGTCCACGATGGAACACTGCGGTCGCGATCCATTTTGTGCGGACCGCAATGGATTGCTAATTTGAACCATAACAAAACAGCGCAGTGCGGACTACTATCCATTTTGTGCGGTCCGCACTGGTAGGTGAGAATGGGCCCCAGGGCTTTTCTATAAATAGACCCTGAGGGCCTCCTTTTAATCTTTTCGCAAACTTGAATCTCAGAGAGTATAATCAGTGTTCACTACCCTTACTTGCTCGTAATTAATTGTTGGAACGGAACTTATTTTCTTCAATTCATCTCAAAATTGGACATAAAAGAAAATTTTCATGAACCCTAGTTTAGTGCCAAAAACTGGGCACTCAGTACGGACCTCAGTCAATTATGTGAGGTCCGCGGTGCCCTTGTACGGTCCGCACTACCATTTTGTACAGACCGCATTGCTAAATCTCTGAAATCTAAACTTTGGGCAGTGCGGCCGCGATTGATTTTGTGCCGTACTCACTGCCAAGATACAGAGGATGGGTTTCTAAACCCCACATCTATGCGGACCGTGGTTGATTTAGTGCAGTCCATGTTGACCTCAGTACGGCCGCGATTGGTTTTGTGCGGTCCGTACTGCCTAGATACAGAGAGTGGGTAGTCTGAACCCCACCCCTTTGTGGACCGCGGTGGCCTCAGTGCGGTCGCAGTCGATTTTGTGCGGTCCGCACTGGGCAACTTCTGCAACCTGTCTGCAACTTTTCTTTCATGCTTCTGAAACATTATTTTTATATGATTACACTGATACTAACAAGCTGATTGAATTGTGTTTGCAGACACTGGTAAAACAACAAGAAAAAGGCTCAAAATAACCCGGCAGAGGTGAATCCTCCCGGGAAGGGAAACAGAAGCTGATTAAACTCGCTCCCCAAGTCCGGGAAAACATAAAAAGAACAAGAAAGTTAATAAAAGCAGCTGACGGAGCTTGTGATCAGTCGGGGAGTGAGTACGAGCCTTTCCAGGAGATTTCTTCAAACTCCATACCTACACATGTCCCTGAATGGCCAGGAAGATTTAAATTGACAAACACCACTCCTCCACTATCACCCACTGCCCAAGATCCAACGAATGTGGATTCTGAGTCATCTGAGGGGTCAGTAGCAGGTAGTGGGGAATACTCCACCTCTCCCACATCTTCCTTATCTGGAGAGGCTGGATGAGGAGAAGAGGAGGAAGTAGGAGGAGATGAGAAGGAAGTAGAAGGAGATGCGAAGGTAGCTGAAGGAGGTGAACCAAGGGTTGGGGGTGTTGATAGAACGAGGAAGCCGGAGGTTTGGGAGATAGATTCATGAGTGAGATGGCGTACCACAAATTTTAGGAGTGGTGGCCGGTGAGAAAACTGATCCCGGAGAGGAGCTTCATTTATAGAGACTTATTACCCCACAACCCCAATGTGCAAAGACAATTTAGGACTAGAGCAGGTTGGGAAATTTTTTTAGAGGAATGTGTGGATGCCAACGAACACATGGTCAAAGAGTTTTATTGAAATGTAGCCCACATAAAAAAGGGCTCCAAAGTGACCAAGGTTCGAAATCTGACAGTGTTATTTGAAGGGAAGTACCTCAACGAATACCTTGGACTCAATGAGGAGGATGAGACCCTGTACATGGCCAAGTTGGAAATGGGTGAGGAGGTTCGTCCCTGGCTAGCACAATACCTTGCAATCCCAGGTACCACCCCTGACTGGTTGACTGCTAGAGTCAAGATCTTGAGACGGACTTTAAATTTTGAAGCACGGGGATGGGAGACTTTTGTGTGTAACTGGTTGGACCCCACGACACATGACAACACCCTTCCTCTTTCCCGGGCTGTGTTAGTGGCTTCCATTATGGCAGGGTCCCCATCAATATGGGGAATGTGATATCGAGGATTATCTCCATCGTGGGTGCGGAGCATGACCAGAACTATCCCTTCCCCAGCACCCTCACTATGTACTTCCGGGACTTGAAGGTGGACAAGAGGCCCTATGACATCAAGGTCAAGGTGAAAGACCCATTTTCCTGGTACAACATGCAGGGGATGACAACCCCAAAAGTAAGAACTTCAACGGTACTACTACTGCCTCAACTAGCCAGTCTGAAGAGCCAGTTGTGGTAGTAGCCCCTATTGAGCCTACCTCCACTTCCACAAATATCCCTCCCGGTCTATCTATATCCACAGCCACTCCTCCTGGTCCATCCACATCAGCAGGCCCGGAGATCCCATCTTCCCGGGCCCATCCTATTAGTAATCACCGACTGAGCCAGGCCCTTATTAGCATAAACAACTAGATGCAGACTGCCTCATCCAAGGTTTCCACCTTGACCACTACTGTAGAGGCTCAGTCGGCTCCCCCAGCTCCATAGGTGCCCCAGTCGATAGAGGATGCACTCAAAGAGATACTTGACAACCAGAAGAAGATCCTCGACACTCAGGCAGCGCTCTCAAAGGCAGTTGATTCACATAGCAAGGTTCTAAAGGAGCTTGCTAAGGAGCATAAGAAGCTGAAGAAGACACGGGCCTCCAAGGAGTCCGTGAAGGAGCTGCATGCAGATGTTGAAAGGCTAAAGGTAGATCACCTGCCTTTAGACCTATTGCTTGAGGACCCAGTACCTGCAACCCATCCATAGCCAGAGCAGTCATAGAGGCCTCCGAAGAGGAGAAATATGATCCCTTGAGCTGATGATGCAGTCATTTAGTTGGCTGATTCACAGGAGACTTCCTGCAGTCAGCCACATGATATACCAGTTCCAGAGCCTTTCCAGGTCCAGGCCCAGTAGCAGAGCAGCAGACCATAGGGGACCAGTCTGAGGTCCCCGAGCATAGAGAGGACCCAGAGACCACACATGACCCTATGCAGACAGAAAGGCCTTAGGGAGTCTCCTATATCCTTTCCCTCTTATCTTTTGATGCTTTATTTGGAGTAGTTGGCATTGGGGACAATGCCAGCTTTCATTTGAGGGGGTGGGACCTACATTTTGGATGATTTTATATATTTAACATTTTTATGCTTTCTTTATCTTTTTTATCTTTGGTCTATATATAATTCTGATATTTCATTACATTTATCGCATTTTGATTTCACTTTGGGTCTGTATATAAAGTTATATCTCATTCCCATCCATTGCATATTCAAATCCTCTCTTGTATATATTCATTTTATTTTTCGCAAATTTTTTTGTTTTTAGCTTCTTATTTGTGATTCGTAGCTTTTTGTTTTCGGAGATTGCAATAAGCCTTTGGTTTTCTTAATGTCACGGTTCTTTCCAAAGGTGGAGTGTTGTGTGAACCGGGTGGCTCTTCCCAATGATGGATGGCGTGACAACCTTCTTAATGGTTTGAGTCCATTTTTCTTTTTCTTTTTGGTTTTTAGTAGTTAGTAGTTAAGGGTGCCTCATGAAAAGCTTCACTTGGGCCTAGCACATTTGCCTTTGATCTTATGGTCAAAAACAAATTGTTGTGTTTAGGATGATGAAAGTCGTAACCTTGAGATTCTTGTGTTGGCCGATAATCATCAAGTGGTTTTTCGAGACCATTATGTGCTCAAATCGTATCTAAAGTCGTTATGGGCCTCCGGCTCTATGTCTTCAGCAATCCCTTAGCTTGTGTGGTGAGTAATTGAATTGCAAGTCCAAGTCCCGAGCCATTGGTCTAGAACTTGCCCTGAATGTTTGTTGAGGGGAAATCCTAGGTGAATTTTGACTTGAGGCATGATTATAGGCTCTCCTTCATCCAAATGATAGCGTGAATAATTCCATAGCCTACCAATGATAAGATCTCTAGTTAACCCTTTTGAGCTTTAGACCTTTTTCTTTCAAGAACCATGATACAAGCCTATACCCGTTCTAAAAGATACCCTCTCTTAGCACCCGATCTTTCCTTTAGCACGTGGAAAAAATATAAGTTTGGGAGGAGAGACGAGGATTGCAACAAAGTGGTAAAAAGGCACAAAAATGAAGAAAAGGAAAGGCAATGAAAAAGAAAGAAAAGCAAAAAGACAAAAAGAAAGTGAAAAAGAATAAAAAGGGATTGAAGAAAAGCAAAGAATAAAAGGTACGGAAAGTTGAAAAAGGAGAAAAGGTTTGAAATGCATAAGAAAGAGTGACAGTGTGTCTCTCTAACCCCTTAGAAAGAAGTGAGATGACTCAAAGAGTCAAGTGAATGTCTGTCAAGTGAATCAAAAGAATTGCTTAAGGAAAGATGGAACCTACTTATATCAAAACATTTCCTACCCTGAACCAAAAGCCTTCACAATGTCTCCATAAAAGCCCTATATGATCTTGATTTGAATGAAGCTTACATTAGTGGATACTCACATAAGGGGCAAGCATATGGTACCTAGACCCAGACTTGTGACTTTTTCTTGAGAGAGATGAATGAATTCCCATCAACCTTGTTTTGCATGCCACTATTCTAAAGGCGAGGTTTGCTTACGGAGAGTTGAGGATGTGTGAGTTTGGGATCCACAATGACCAAAGTAATTGAAAGAGTTCTTTGATGTGTCAACTCTTGATGCTCTTGTGTCGCACTTGATCCATGATTTTTCAAAGAGTAATTGTTGTTAGTGATTCATTTATATTGAGGGCAATTGTTAGTCCCAATTGATGCTAGTTGAGGTTGCTTTAGGACAGCTAAAAATTTCTTGGATTTTCCCTTAAGGGGTGGGTCTTATTTTGTTTGCTTGAGGACAAGCAAAAGCTTAAATTTGGGGGAGTTGATAACTAGGGATTTTGACGCATTTTATACTCCTTCTTGCTTATGCTTTGATCAAATATTCATACAAATAGTCCCGAAAGGCTCACAAGTTGTGCTTGATTGCAGGTTTGATCAACAGAGTGACATAATGTCAAAGATCGGCTCAAACAGTGTGAAACTTGCACAAGTGCCAAAAACAAGGCAAGCTCAGTCAAAACAGGCCTAGTGCGGCAGCACACCACTTTGTGCGGTCTGCACTGGGAGATTTAGAGATCTGGTTTTCAAGCATTAAGGTAGTGCGGCCGCACTGAAGGCAATGCGGCTGCACTACCATTCTGTGCGGTCCGCAGAGCTAAGGTTCAGAGAAGATGCATAAGGGAATTTTGAAGCCTGTGCTGTCCGCGGTCAACTTTGTACAGACCGCATTAGAATCCTCCGCGGTCGCGGTCCATTCTCTTCAGTCCGCGGAGCCCAAGTTCAGAGAGGGAAATTTTGAAGGGCAAAGACCAGTGCGGACCACGGTCGATTTTGTGCGGTCCGCACTAAACTCGGAGGGGCATTTTTGTCCAGATTTTTTATCTTAGTATAAATAGATTCTTTTTCCATTTTTAGGGTATCAGATATTGTAATACGTAAGCTGCGCTCATGAGACGACTTTTCTTAGCCATTTTGGGAAATTTTACTTAGTTTTCATGATTGAGTCTTTGTATTTAGTTTATAAATTAATTAATATGTGTTCATCTTCATCTATTTCTTGTTTTTCTTCTTTAAATATGAGTAGCTAGACCCCATAGCTAGGGTTATGGCTCAACCCTAGTGTGGGTAATTGATGGGTCTTGTATTTAAAGGTTAAATTGACTATGGGTGTTTTGTATTTGGATCAATTTCTTGGTTTATTTCTGAATTAGTGGTTGCAAACACTAGTTTGTGCTTAGTTAACTTGGGCTCTTCTTGAGAAAGAGAGACTAAGTCTCCGAAATTAATCCAACAAGGAATTGGGATGTACTCAAGAGATTAATAGTCCCAATTAACGGGTTAAACCTCGAGAGAGTAATACCCGACTTGAATGCTAGTTACTTGTACAAATTTGCATACCCAATTGGTCTTGAGAAAGTCAATTGGGGAAAATTACTTGAACCACCGAGAGGTGTAGAGTGGGTAAAGTAGTGCATCGGTTATATCATATTCCTCAATCATGTCAATTATGCCTTAGTTTTAAGTACCCGTCAATTGCCCACCTAGGCGGATGTCACTACCCTAGTGCCTTTTAAACCATTAGATACAACTTGTAATATTTATCTCTTAGCTTAATCTAGTTGCATTTTCAATTAGTAGTTTGATAAAAATAGAATCATAAAGAAAACCCAAAAATGATAAGAAGTGCAATTTGGAATACATACGCAATCCTAAACTAAATAAATATTCAATTCCAATTCTAACTCTCTGTGGATTTGATCCTGACCCAAAATCGGGTAAAAGCTATTGCGACCCTCTCTTGCTACTCATTAGTAGTGCAGAGTTGGAAGCGATCAGGGTACACAGTTCAGATGGTTAGACGAGTGTGAGGTGAGCTTTCAGAAGCTCAAGACAGCTTTGACTATAGCACCGGTGTTGGTTTTTCCCATAGGTTCAGGGCTTTATACAGTTTATTGTGATGCATCTCATATTGGACTTGGTGCGGTGTTGGAGTAGGATGTCAAGGTCATTGCCTATGCTTTGAGGCAGTTGAAGATTCATGAGAATTACTATCCGGTTCATGATTTGGAGTTGGCATTCATTGTTCACGCGTTGAAGATTTGGAGGCACTATCTGTATGGCATGGCATGTGAGGTGTTCACGGATCATAAGAGTCAACAGTATTTGTTCAAGTAGAAGAAGCTAAATTTGAGGCAGAGAAGGTGGTTGGAGCTATTAAAGGACTATGATATCACCATCTTATATCATCCGGGAAAGGCCAATGTGGTGGCCGATACTTTAAGTAAGAAGTCAGCCAGTATGGGTAGTCTCGCTTATATTCTGGTCGGTGGATGTTCAGGCTCTGGCCAATCAGTTCGTGAGGTTGGATATTGTTAAGCCTAGCCATGTGTTAGCTTGCACAGTCTCTCATTCTTCTTTATTGGAGCGTATTCGAGATCTGCAGTATGATGATAATCATTTGTGTGTCCTTAGAGACATGGTGCAGCATGGAGGTGCCAAGAAGGTTACCTTGGGAGATGATGGAGTTCTGAGATTGCAGGGCTGAGTTTGTGTGCCTAATGTAGATGGACTCTGAGAGTTGATTATAGAAGAGGCCTATAGTTCTCGGTACTCTATTCATCCGGGCGCAGGTAAGATGTATCAGGATTTGTGGCAGCATTATTGGTGGCGGAGAATGAAAAAGGACATTGTTACACATGTGGCTCGATGTTTAAACTCTTAGCAGGTTAAGTATAAACATCAGAGGCCCGGTGGGTTGTTCCAGAAGATTGAGATTCCTGAGTGGAAGTGGGAGCGTATCATTATGGACTTCGTTGTTGGACTCCCACGGACTCAGAGGAAGTTCGATACAGTATGGGTTATTGTTGATAGGCTGACCAAGACAGCACATTTCATTCCTTTGGCAGTCTCCTATTATTCTGAGAGGTTAGCTGAAATCTATATCCGAGAGATTGTTCGTCTTCATAGGGTGATAGTGTCTATCATTTCGGATCGAGGTACGCAGTTTACCTTAAATTTCTGGAGAGCAGTTCAGCGAGAGTTGGGCACACGGGTTAAGTTGAGCACATTGTTTCATCCATAGACGGGCAGTCTGAGCGGACCATTCAGATTTTGGAGGATATGCTCCAAGCTTATGTCATTGATTTTGGAGGCTCGTGGGATCAGTTTTTGCCGTTAGCAGAGTTTGCCTACAACAATAGCTACCAGTCGAGTATCCAGTTGGCTCCTTCTGAGGCTTTGTATGGTAGGCGATGTCGGTCACTGGTTGGATGGTTTGAGCCGGTAGAGGCTCGGTTGTTGGCTACGGATCTAGTGAAGGATGCCTTGGACAAGGTCAGGATAATTCAAGATAGGCTACATACAGCTCAGTCCAGTCAAAAGAGTTACGCCGACCGTAAGGCTCGTGACTAGGCATTCATGGTCGGTGAGCGGATATTGCTTCGAGTGTTGCCTATGAGAGGCGTGATGAGATTTGGGAGAAGGGCAAGCTTAGCCCCAGTTTTATTGGCCCGTTTGAGATTCTTGATCGAGTGGGAGAGGTGGCTTACAAACTTGCATTACCGCCGAGCTTATTAGCCGTGCATCCAGTGTTTCATGTGTCCATGCTTCGGAAGTATCACGGCGATCCATCCCACATGTTAGATTTCAACACTGTCCAGTTGGACAAGGACTTGTCCTACGAGGAGGATCCGGTAGTTATTCTAGACCGACAGGTTCGTCAGTTGAGATCAAAGAGTTTCCCTTCTGTTCTTATTCAGTGGAGAGGTCATCCTACTGAGGCATCGACCTGGGAGTCCGAGTACGATATGCAGAGCCATTATCCCCATATTTTACCCGACTCAGGTACTTCCTTCATATGTTCGTTCGAGGACAAACAGTTGTTTTAGAGGTGGAAAATGTGATGACTCGAAAGGTCATCACTTGTTTTAAAAATAAATTCTGCGTTCCGAGACCTTAAAAACCTCTTTATGTTCTCACCTCAATTTGCGTGCGTAGTCCAGACAGGTAATCGGAAAGCCAATATGTGAAAATCTATAAAAAATGGTGAATTTTGACTTTAAAATGAACTTAAGTTGACTTCGGTCAATATTTTGGGTAAATGGATCCGGACCCGTGATTTGACTTTTTGGACAAAATTATTTTACTAAATTAATTATGAAATGAAGAAATGAATTTATGTTTGAAACCATTAGTATCGGTCCCGTATTTTGATTCCGCAGCTCGGTACAGATCTTATATATGATTTGAGTCGAACCTGTGAAATTTGGTAAGAAACGGACTTGAAATGATATGAATCAGACCGTATTTGAAAAAATTAAAAAAATTCAAGTTCTTAAGTGATTTCATGATTTTGATGCTAAATTCATAGTTTTTGATGTTATTTTGGTGATTTGAATGCACGAGCGAGTATGTATGTTATATTTAGGTTGGTGTGCATGTTTGATTTGGAGCCCCGAGGGTTCGGGGAGTTTCGGATAGGACACGGAGTAGAATTGGACTTGGAAAAATTGCATGTTTTTAGCTGGTATGATTAGGTTTGCAGGCTTCGCAAATGCGAAGTCTTGCTCGCAAATGCGAGATCTCCATCACAAATGCGAGAAAAGGACCTGGGCAGCCTTAGTCGCAAATGCTATTGTTCTATTGCAAATGCGATTTCACATTTGTGAAGGGTCTGTCACAAATGCAAAGTGATCGAAAATTCGACTAGGTCGCAAATGCGATATTTTGTTCGCAAATGCAAACTTCTCAGAATTTTGAAGGGTTCGCAATTGCAGAACCTGGTCGCAATTGCGACATTAGAGATGTGTAAATTCACACTTGGACGCATTTTCAACCATTTTTCATGCCTCTTCAAAACAAAAACTGTCTAGGGCGACTTTTCAATGGCAACTTCTCTTCCTAATCTATTGTAAGTGATTTCTAACTAGTTTTCTTTAATCTTGAACATCTTTTCACATGATTTCAACTCAAAATCAATGATTTTCATGGGAAAATTGGGTGTCTTGGGTAGAACCTAGGTTTTTCAAATTTTGGGGATTTGGACCTCGATTTGAGGTAAGATTTTAAAATAAATTATATATTTGGGTTTGTGGGGGAATGGGTAATCGAGTTTTGGTTTGAACCTAAGATTTTGACCATGTGGGCTCGGGGGCGATTTTTAACTTTTGGATAAAACTTTGGAAAACTTATTTTTACGCACTATAATTGATTCATTTAGCATTTATTGATGTAATTAAGTAACTTGTGGCTAGATACGAGCGAATTGGTGGTGGAATCAAGGGGTAAAGCGATAGTTGAGACTTGAATTGTGATCGTGGCATCGAGGTAAGTGTTTGCTACGTGTTACTTGTTGAGTACGACGTATAGGCATGGTGACGATTATTTATACGTTGGTGTCAAGTATGACCGTGAGTCTTAAAGTGAAATTATTGAGTTCTTAATAAATACTACGAATGCCTAATTTGTTGATTCTCTGTGTTGACCAAGGATAATGATTATTCTCGTGGAAATTACTTATGATTGAGTATTGTTGTTAGTTGAGGAAGTTAGATGTTGGAATGAGTTTGGTTATAGCTAGTTTTCCCTTGGCGGGATGTATTTACTTTCTGTCAATTTCCTTGCCGGGATAGTGTTGTTTCTTTATTGATCCCTTGATGGGACTCTCTTAGTGATTTGATGTAAAACTGTATATGTGGATCGTATTGCACGCTGCAACAATATTACGATTGGATCGGTTGCATCAAACAATATTATGTTTGGATCGAATTGCATGCCGCAACAACAATATAATTAGATCGGTTGCACGGCGTAACAATAAAATAATTGGATCAGGTTGCACGTCACAAACAATAATGTAATTGGATCGAGTTGCATGTCGCAACAGTGATAAATGATATAGATCGGGTTGCACGCAGCAACATCGTTATTCTGATTTAGATCAGGTTGCACGCCGCAACAATAGATAATAAAAAGTGCTTATAGGCTGCTTACGAGTTCTTTATTCTTTTGCTGTGAATTTTAGATTGTCCTTATGCTTTTCTCTTGAATTACAATTGATAAATAATATTCCCCTGCAGCATATCCCCCCTCCCATCTTTACTTGTTTATTTCGGTTTTTTTCGTTGTATCTTATATAACTGCACAGTTTTAATTGGTAGTCTGGTCCTAGCCTCATCACTACTTTGCCAGGGTTGGGCCAGGCACTTACCAGAACATGGGGTCGATTGTGCTGATACTACACTACACTATATGCAGATCCCAGAGCGGCAGCTTTTGGACCATAGATTTGGGTGGCTACCTTTAGTCCAGTCAGAGATCCCGAGATAGTCCTACAGGCATCCGCAGGCCCCGGCATTCTCCTCTATCTTTATATTCTATTTTCATTTACTTCAGAGGCAGATTGTATCTTTCTTTCCGGACAATTATTTGTACTATTCATAGACGGTCCGTGATGTTGTGACATCGGTTTTGGATAGAGATGTACTTGATATTGTCGTACTTGTTTTTGGCTAAGTTATCAGATTATGTCTTCCTCGTATATTTAATTATTGCTAATATTTCACTGTTGATCACATAATGATTTAAACTGTTAAAAAGGGTTAAATAAAAGAGTTAGTGAATCTATAATATTTGGCTTGCCTAGATTTTACGAGTAGGCGCCATCACAACTCCTGAGGGAGGGAAATCTGGGTCGTGACAGTAATACTATTTCTTATAGAAAATTAGAACAGCAGAGCCATGTCTTCAATTTTATACAAGAGAAATTTAATCATCATTTCTCTTTTAAGTTCTCACAAATTCTTTATGATCGTATAACTATACGCTAATTAATGGTAAAAATTATAGGGGACGTCTTATTTGGTCGTCCCCCATTTAACCTATACCCATATTTTTAAAATTATTTAATCTATACCCTAATTTTGACAACTTCATATGCCTTATCTTCTTCCACCTGATCTATGCGCTCCTATCTCCCTCCTCATCCTTTCCTCTTCTTGCTAGTTCACCTCAAACTAGTGCTAGTTGATAAGAGTTACTTCGGCAACAAAAAATTAAAGTCAAATTTCACATGAGACTTTTTGCAAGTATTATTGATTGGATACAAAGTACGCAGTGATCTAGCAGTAGGGTATGATCTTTGAATTAAAGTCACCATTAAAGGAACTTGAAAACTCAAATCGATAATTGAGATGATGAAGATCTAATCTTGAAATCATCTGGGTATTTAAATATGAAATTTCAAGTTTGTTAGTTCAAAATTATTTGACCGAAATCCTTGGACCTCCATTCCTTGTTGGAAACGTGATTGAGCATTTCCCGGGAGCGTAAAACTCAAAGAAGCATCTTGAGCTAAATTATTAATGGTGTTCTAAGATACGAGTCCGAAGTCTTGGACCGCAGGGCCAAACTTCAGAAATTATCAGTTTAAACTTTCTCTGAAGTTTGCAATTGTCACGCCATACTTCAGAAAAAATTATCTGAAGTTCAAATATAACAAGTTGATTTTGTCTGAAGTTTGCACTACAAATTGAAGACCTTCAGACTAATTTGTCTAAAGTTTACACTATGAAGTGAAGTTTTCCCGATTACCTTTACAAGGTAGGCCAAACTTCAGGTGAAAATATTTTGAAGTTTTGCTTTAATAAGGCCACATATACACAATTGAACTGAAGTTTGCCCTAGCACTATGAATTGAAGTTTTCCTGGTTGCCTTGGCAAGTCAGGCCAAATTTTAGGCAAAAATATCTGAAGTTTTGCTTTCATATGGCTACACTTCAAGCAAAAATTTCTGAAGTTCAAACTTCAAACATAAATTTTTGCTATTTCAGGCCTGTATATCTAAAGTTATCCGAAAAGTAGATACACTTGTAATTTTCTATGCAAAGCAAGTATAAGTTCAATGATGACCAAAAAATTGGTATAGATGCAAATGCTCCTAATTAACGTGAGCTTAATTTATAGTGTTAATCGGGTTGGGCCGGCCCATTAACAGCCGATTTAGCCTGGGCCAGCCCAATCTGGTAAGTGGTGGGACGGGCTGGGTAGGGTGGTTGTGTGATACGGGTCGGGCCTTTTTTGGCTATCGGTGCACCGGAACCCGGCTAGCTCGGTAACCCGTTCGAGGATTTTAAATCCAGCCCGGTTTAAGTTGTAAATTTCTTTTGTTTTTTTATTTTGACAGTTGCCAACGGTCAAAATAAAAATAATCGTTGGGCAACAGTCATTTTTTACACTTCTAGCCATTTCGGCGTATCCCCTTACTAAAATAGCCCTCCACACCCTAATAATTGATAAATGATATTTTTAGCCTTCTAAAAGCTATAAATAGCTCTATTTTCCTCATTTTTCTCACAACTTTATCTCTTCTTCTACTTCAATTCTCTGTCAATTCCCTCTTAATTATTGAATTTTTTATTGCTCTCAAGTTTTTAATTAATTAATATTTTAAGTTTTATCAATTATTTACAGTAGTCACTACAAAATTACATTTATAAAGTGAAGTGCGATTACCATTTTTTATTGGTTCAAGTTTAATCATGCTCCGTGCTTCTAGAGTGTGCTCACATACTTTGGAACACTTTGAGTTGGTAGAAGAAAATGAAGAAGTTCGCAAAGTAGAGTGCAAAAACTATGATCGAGTCTTTAATGTTTATCGAAAGTGGGAGGGCATAATTGGTATAAGGAGACATATCAAGGGGTGTCTTGAGTGTCCTTCAGGAATTCATGTTGAAGTTGATTTGAGATAATTTGTGTTATTTTTAATTGTTAGGCTTATTTAAACTTAATGTATTAGTTTATTGGGCAAGCTAATTTGAAGTATTATTATGCAACGAAAATATACAATGAAAGCTATTGAAGTATGATCCTTACATATTGGTCTTATTATATAATTTTATGAAGTCACTTAATTTCAATTTTCAAATTGTAAAATTCAAATTTCAAATTTAAAACTTAAAGTTTAAAGTTTAAAAGTTTAATTTTATACCTTAAAATGCTTATTTTATTATTTAAAAGTTTGCAAACACTAAAATATCAATTACATTAAATAAGGACACATAATACACAAAAAACCTAAAAAGAAACAAAATTAACCTGGCCCGGTCCAGACCCGATAAACCCAAACACGGATGGGCCAACAAAACACGAAATATCATAGCCCATTATCAGTCTGGAACCCCAGCCCACTAACCAACCCGCCCCACTAATCGAATGAGCTATTTTTTTTTCATGTCTAGCAGGTCCGACCCGTCCGGTAAACACCCTTAGCTTAATTAAAGTGACAAGGGATGACCTCTGCACTATGAAAGTCATACCTTTTATTTAATCTTACCAAAAAGTCAATAATCATTAAATGAGGAGTAATGCGTGAACAATTTGATACTTCTTCCGGTTTACAATAAGTAACAAATTTATTTTTTTATTTTGGTCTTGTCCAAAATAAGTGTCCATTATATAATTAAGAAAGAATTTAATTTGTTTTTACAAAACTGAAAAGAATTTAATTTGTTTTTACAAAACTACCCTTATGTACATATTCTTAAAAAGTTTTCTTACTCCTCACATTAAATATTTAATTAATGGTAGTTTAGTCATATTAGGTATTTTTGTATAGAATTTAGTATTATCTTAATAGGCGTGTTACAAGTAAATTAGTTATTTATTGTGGACCGAAGGGAGTAGTGTGCTTTCACAATTAAGGACGCGGAAGTAATAAGTCTGCCAATGAACAGCCAGTTTTGGTAATTTCATTAAAAAGCCGAATGACTCTCGACAACATAACGAGGTTGATTTTGCAATAAGAAATTGGCATGTAGGTGTCGCAATGAAATTTCTTTTGGTAAAGAGCAAATTTATCTTAGGATAATATTTCTAGACTAATTTATTCCACCTGGGAGGTGGAATAATAGAATTAGGATCCCAAGTTTGATGGAATAAGGTGGAATATTATGATATAAATTTATACCGTCAACCAAATATGATATAAATTTAATCTCACGCCTCATTTCGCATACCAAACAGCCCTTTAGAGGATATATCAGTCGCTAAATCCAATTTAAACCCACCAACAAGCTATTTTAAATTGTTAAACCAAAAAGGAAAATTGCAACTACTTTGGACTTCTTACTAATTAAATTGAGTTTATTAGTACCATCTTGCTGCTGACGTTGCATATGTAGGAATGTAGGAATGACCAAATAGAGATCAACTCTAATTAGAGAAACAAAATATAATAAAATTGAAAAATACAACTTTTTTATTTGACTAACTCAAGTTGGATCAAATTAAAATCAACGTAATTTTCTAAGCATATGACAACTAAGAAACCTAAGATATGACTTGTCCTTTTTCTAATTACACATATAGTGACAACTTATGATGCTATTATTATTATTAGTCAACGCACTTAATTATTTGATGAAAAGTAACACAATTTTGATTATCATTAAATTATAATTAATTTACACATATTATCACCTAGATGTAAATAACGTGCGGATAAATTTACATTCGTTGCGTAATGTATCCGCAATAAAAAAAAAAATGCGACAAATTACTTGTAGGATATAAGATGTACATGTATATCCTATATTCTAGATCCTCGTTGAAGATTAGGCTATTTAAGGAGAAATAGTAAAAGAAAATGTTCCTTAATCTAGAAGGATAAAAGTATTCCCTAACAATAAACCTAACAAGGCAGTAAAAACAAGACAATAATCTTGGAAATTTTGAAATGTTACTGTAAGCATGCAAAATTTATTGGATTTAAATTCATAAAATGATTTGGATTATATTTTAAAATTTAAGATATATTGGTATAAATAAATATTATGGGCTAATATAATTGAATTAATTATATAAGTCCAATATATATAGATTAAATAAATAAATCTTAGTCCATTAGTTGGGCTTGCCCATTTAATTGGGCTAAAATGATTAGCCCACTTCATTAAGCCCAAGTCATCTTCCTAGAGGCCAAGTTTGGTATCACGTGTCAAATGACGTGGCACACCAAGTCAAACGGAAGAGCCAATAGGATCGTGCCACGTGTCAAAATGACAAGGCATGACAAGTCACACTAAAAGGCCAATGAAATCATGCCACGTGTGCAAGTGACATGTTCTGGCCAATCAAATGCGGTCATGTCACACTTCAATTTGATTGGCCGGAAAGAGTTTGTTCTTATCACAACTCTTCCCTCCCACAACTATAAATATGAGTCTTTATAGCTCATAAAAGACACCAGAAGCTAAAACACGAAGCAAGAAAGAACTCGTGGATCAAACGGTACAAATTCCTCCACAAGTATCAAGCTATAAGCAATCAAGTTTAAGCTCAAGAACGAAGAACAAATCAAGTTCGGGCTCAAGAACGAGGAACAAAGCAAGTTCAAGTTCAAGTAATCAAACTCAAGATCAAGAACGAAGTCAAATCAAATACAAGGCGTTCAAGATCAAGGCTACTTGTTCGTGATAAAATTCGTGGCAACATTAAAGTGTTCACGAAGGATAAATCAAATTCAAATTCAAGATTAAGCTCGAAGGTCCCTTGAATTTATATTAGAAAAGTATAATCAGAGGAATCACAGAGATTGTAACACTCAAATATTCGAAATAAAATACTACGATTGTTGCGATATTTTTCGGTCTTGATTTTATTTTCTCGACACAATTTATTGTCTACAATTACCATCTAAGTGACCTTAATTTAGGGTGTGTTTGGTATCAAACGAAAATGCTTTCTATGAAAAATATTTTCTTGGAAATGAGTAGTTTTATCATTTATTTTTACTTGTTTACTTAGTAAGTGAATTTTTTTTTCAAAAATATTTTTCAGTATTTGGTTAGAGAGCAGAAAGTATTTTTTTTAGGAAAATAATTTTTTATGTTACTCTCTTTACCTCCCTTCCCATAAATCCTCGTGCTGCTTGTGTTCTCCCTCCCCTCCCCTCCCCCACCCCAAAACCCAAATACCCAATATTTTCAATACTCTTTTTTTTATGAATTTAATTATTCTTTTAAAAATTCACACAAACCCAAAGGAACTAGTATGTTGCTTTATTTTTCACGCAAAAATAACGTTAAAAATTTGTGCTCCATAACTAAAACGAAAACATTCTTTGTTTGGTTGAAAAAGAAAGTACTCTTTCTACAAGATGAAATAAAGTTATCATTTTCTTGAAACGAAAGAAAATAATTTTTCTACATCAAGAAAAAAAATACTCATTTTGTTAAAATGAAAGAATATACTTTTTACTGCATCATTTGTTGAAATGAAAAAAAAATACTTTTTTTACATCATGAAAAAAAATACTCATTTTATTGAAATAAAAAAGAAAGTATGATATCTATAACAAGAAAAAAAAGTACTCTTAATAATATTTTTTATTTAGGATGGGAGGTCGGGGGTAGGGGTTATGGTGGGGTGTTGTGGGGTGGGTAGGGGTTAGAGTGGGTGGGGCGTAGAAGGGTTGGTGCGGATGAGGAATAGGGTGGGGAAGGTAGAAAAAAAAATTTTGAAAAATATTTTCTCTTCTCTGGGTAGGAAAAATATTTTTCTCCAACTAGAAAAAAATGAGTTCACGAGGAAAATATTTTTTAAAATATTTAAGCTAGCCAAACATGAAAAAATTAAAAAATATTTTCAGGAAAATATCTATTTTATTTTGAAGATTTAATGCGAATAGCCATCCACCCATCCGCTTAAACTAAAAATAGCCGGTGAAGGTATAATATATGTATAATTTTTATATTATATATGTATAATTGTGTATAATCAAATATAAACTATATATATGGCTAAAAAAAAGTAAACAAAGAATATAAATGGCTAATTGTGTAAAGATCCCCAAATATTTTTCTTCGTACCAAACACACCCTTAATATCCGCCTTCTCTTTTTCACACTTCATTGTTGCCAGTATAGACATGTAGAACGGGACTCTATCTTTATTCTCGTCCGATTAATCAGTTCTTCAAAGATCTGTCAGACTATGGAGTGACTGGTTTGGTCAATGAATATTTGATTCTAACATGCGTCTATTATATTAAATTTACCTGATAGTCCCCATTTTGGGAACGTCTAGTGCCAAGACTAAGCGCAATTTCAGGAAGAGTTGGACCCTTGCCTCTAGGCTTCCTTCTACCCTTGTGCGACGAGTTGATCACCTTAACAATTAACTTAGAAAAAGAAAAAAAAACTAAAGTTACTAAAATTGCATGACTGAATTATCTAAAAGTTATTAGCAAGATGATACGCTATTATTCAAAGGATATACTTAAAAGAGTAGCATCGACATCATGAAGACATGCAAGTTTTCTCTATAATTATTAATCATGGAAAGAGACTTTACAAAATATGTCAACTGCCTTATTCAACGAAATTTGTTGCGTAATTTCCTTTAATATATATAGAAAACTATGCACTCTAGAAAGTTGATTAAGAAAGGAAGAGTGCCTTAAAATATATATTGCTATCACAACATCACCAATAGGGTTGTGGTGGAGCGGTAAGTGCACCGTCATCCTTAACCACAAGTCTCGAGTTCGAGCCTTTATATGAAGTCGCCTTTTCCAGGAAACACTTTAACCCTCAATGTGAAACTTCCCTGTGCGAATTAGAGTTTAGTCGAGCCCCAATAAAAAACAGAATACAGAGTGTATATATATATATATATATATATATATATAAAATATCGTAATATATAGTTGATTGACTAGCCGACTAGTAGTTGTGCAGTTGATCTTTTATTGTTTAACCCATAGTATTAATACCAATGTACCTTGCCCAAACCTTGTTCAATATTCCAATACTACTCCTTATAGTATTATCAAAATAAGTACTTCAATACGACTGTTCCATTAAGAAAAGTAAACTCCAGAAAACAATATAGTAATCCATCTCTGTACAAACAAGTACAAACAGGTACAGATTGAGACATACATATTTCATAGTTGAGAAAATATTTCTTTTTCTATTTATTGATCTCTTTCAGAAAGACTTATCCTCTATATGCACAAATGTCGGCATAAGATAAGTACTCTATTTGATAAATATTGCTATCCCATCTCAACCTAACATGAGATTATAACTTGAATACTATAAACAATTTGTACTTCAGGCTGGATGTCATCCCTTTGGCTAGTCTTTCTAATATTTTTAACGCATATTTTTTTTATAAAGTATAATGAGTTCTATATACGCACTGATAGGTGCAAAAAAATTACACTGATAAAAAGTTTGTGATAAGTTTAAACTATGGTGTTGTTAACCTGTATTTGTAAATAATAATTCTGGAGAAAAGAACGTTAGCGTATAAACGTAAATATAAATGAAACATAAATTAATTCGAGCCCACTGAATTCACAGTGTTTCCTTAAGGAATTTAATCCCCTCCTAGTACCCAAGGTCATGGATTATTTCCTCCCACGATAGAACAAATTACACACTGGTGTAGCGGTACTTCAAACCCCAGTGTTTCAGCGAACACAAAGTTCGGCAGCAAATCACACTTAGGGTTGCTTAGTATCTAGTTTAAAACAATGCAGAACAAGGGAGGAGAACTCAGAAGCCGAATGGAAATTCTGAGAGGAAGGAATGCAAATTATAGCCAATGTTGAGCGATCACAGAAGAGGAAATCAGATTTATGTTTCTGTCCCTTTTTTTGTTACGTTTTAACAATTTGCTCACCATCTATTTATAGTACAATTCCACTCATTTAGTGGAATTAATGGAGGAAGTACTCATGGTAATGGAGGAAGCACTCATGGTGGCTGGAGCACCTTTTAATCAATGGAGGAAGCACTCATGGTGGGCCTTTTAATTAATGTACATGGATTGGAAAAACATCAGTTACAAACACCGATAATATTACGTAAATATTCACTATTAACAAATAAATTTGGTCCAAAAAATTAATCAATCAATTGACCAAATTCGAAGTCGAAGCCAAAGCCGAGCCGAGCGAGCGACGACGATAACGGCGCGAGGCTTGCCTTCCTCCTAACTCTTTAAGAGCTACATGGAGTGCATTTGTATATAAACCCACCAACATCCTTTTCCTTTACCAATGAGGGACAATGTCTCATTAAAAAGAAAGGAAAACTTAAAATTTTACTCAAAATTTTTATTTCCCTCCATTTTCCATTCACACTCTTTTTAATACCTTTCCATATTAAAAAGAAACTCAACAATTTCCCATATGAATGTGGAATGACTATATCACAGAAGTATGCATGATAAACTTGTGTGATTTGCAACCAAGGATTAATTGCATCTGGATAAGTAAGTTTCCCTTTGAACTTTCCGTAGTGAACTTATGTCGGATATACTCGGTCAATCGGTAGATTTGATATCTTTGAACCGTTGAACTTTAGTGTATACCTAGAATGGCATTCCCTGAGTGTGTTTACCACTAACAGTTATCTTTTAGTTTTTTAATTGCCCACTTCATTGTCCACTTAGTTAGTGTTTTTTAAATTAATCTAATAATGTTATTTCTACCATACCATCCACTGGAAGCTTCTTAATTAGGTGAATACTCACACAATCTAAATAATTCCTAAGCTACCCGTACACCCCTATTAATACCCCTGAACCTCATGTTATTTTGATCCTCCTAAAGTCCTGAATACTTTACAAACATGACAAATAGTTCTCTAAACTGAATCCTAGGCAATCAGAATCAAAGGTATCGGTTTTTGAATAATAAATATTGAGATGGAGTGAACAATCAACACTGACATTAGCCAGAAACAGTCAACGAACGAACCTATTTGAGATTCAACCTTTAAATCAATTAGCACAAACAATTAAACAAGGAGTCGAGATACCATGAAACATTAACATGTTGGTCTAAGAACAAATACCATTAAACACAGGTTAATTGATTTAAAATAAAAAAATAGAAGTTTAACGATTCAGATGGCAAGTGCAGACATTAATGATTAAACACAGAAACTAATTAACAAACCTAAAAATAAAAGGACCAAATAAATTGAATAGAAGAACTGAAATTAATAGAAATAAATACAAATAAGCAATTTAACCTAAAGCAAAGAAAACTAGGTTTGAAACTAAACAAAAGTTCAGTAATATAGACCAATAAGGATACTCGGAGAAGAAAAAAAATCAAGTGAAGCAAATACTAAAACGAACATAAAAATTAAGAAAGCTCACCGATTAGACTTGAAATCAAACTTGATACCACGATTCATACGAAACTGATGTCAATCACTTGTTCTTTATCAAGAACAAGTGAACAGCATCAGTTTTGTGATGAATCGGTCTTCTAATCGTGGAAAACTAAAGGTCTAGACCGATACAGGTCACTGGGTTCATCAAAAAATCAATTTTGAACTTTTAGGGCTCGACCATAGATTCAAAATTCGACTGGTTTCAGAGAGATTCGAGGGTAATTAATGGTGGATTAGGGAAGAGTGGGTCTTGTTGGTCCTGGGGTGTTGTTTTGGTACCGGTCTGAGGCGGCGGCGCCACCGGAGAACTGTGGTGGCGCTAGGGTTCATGGATTCAAATGAATATTAGAAGAGCAGGGCTGAGATTCGAGGGAAATGGTTTGGGATTTCAGAATGGGGAGGTGGAGAGGAATCAGGGGTGTATTTTCGGTAGTGATTGGTGGCTGACCGCCGCTGTGGGCGATTTTCGGCGGGCGGTGAGTGGCGGAGGACGGTGGGTTTAAAGATTGGTCTCTGAGGCTATGGGAGAGATGGTGAGGAAGGGGGTTCTGAGGAGGGGGATAAGGGTGTTTGGGTATATTAAACTGATGAATTAATTTGGGCCATTGGATAATTAGATCCCAACGGCTCAGATTAACTCATTAAAATGAAATGCGGTCGTTTGGTTTGGTGGTGCACTGGACTGGTTCGGGGTGTTGGGTAGACAGGTCGGGTTAGGTATTGGGTGAGGGATTTTGATCGTTGGATCGAATTGATCCAACGGCTTAGATCAATTGACACCAAACAGCGTCGTTTGATGGGTCATGGAGACGGACGGGGTAGGGGATGGTAGTGGGCTAGTTTTGGGCAAATTTATTTGGGCCTGGGCAAACATTACCCAGGCAGCCCAATCCTGATTTCTTCTTCCTTTTTTTTTCAATTTTTCCAACTTCTTATAATTTAAAACTAAAAATAATATAAACCTACATTAACTCTAAATCCAAATTATCCTAAAACATTAGTTAACTAAAAATAACAATTATCACAAACAATTAAGTAACAAATTAAAGAAAACACAAAATTCGAACATTAAACATTATATTGTAAAAATATGTTATTTTTTCTGATGATTTTTCATTTCATTATTTTTTTATAAAATAAGTAATTTACTGCTTAACTCAAAAATTATAAAATTAAATCCTAAAAATGCAAATGCAACCTATTTTTTTGTATTTTTTTATTTATTTAAATAAATAAACATGCAAGGACAAATGTAAATAATGATAGAAAATTTCACGAAAATTTACAAAATTGCACACAATAAAACAAATAATTTTTATTTCGATTTTGTGGGAGTAATTCATGTGAGGCAAAAATTACGTGCTCACAACTGCCCCTCTTTGCCCGTAAACACGAAGAGTTTTCGTGCAAAGATAAAGTGAGCGGATACGAGGTATTTTTGCCCGTTGAACACTCCGTGTGAAGTATTTTTTGAAAGATTTTGACCGAACCTCTGCTTCAAAGGTTTCCTACATATCCTTGGCTAAAAAGGAATCAGGTCAATGTAGTTCGGAAAGTTTTAGTAGTTGGGACTACTAGGAAGCTGTGTTTTACTGTTGCTGTTGTTGCTGTTACTGCTTGTTGACCCCCTTATTAGATCATGCTAAAAGAAAAGTCAAGAAGCTAGGCTAAGCTACGGCCTATGAATTACAAAGACTTATTCTCAAACTTGTTCTGCGACCGTTGTTGCCTTGTCGCCTTGTATTTCCCTACAACAATTCTTTTGTTGCTGTCTTGCACCAACTTCTTGTGGTGTTCTCCCTTTGTTTAGGCGGGTACCTGACTGCTGATCCTTTCAATGCTTTCTCTTGATCATTGTCGTCTTCCTCTATTCTCCAGGCGGGCTCCTGACTTCTTGATCTCGAATGCATTCCTCTGTTTTCCAGGCGGGCTCCTGACTTCTTGATCTTGAATGTATTCCTTTGTTCTCCAGGTGGGCTCCTAATTTCTTGGCTTTAAGTGTATTCCTCTGTTCTCCAGGCGGGCTCCTGACTTCTTGACTTTAATTGTATTCCTCTGATCTCCAGGCGGGCTCCTGACTTCAAAACTTAAAAGGTACGCCTCTGTTCTCCAGGCGGGCTCCTGACTTCAAAACTTAAAAGGTACGCCTCTGTTCTCCAGGCGGGCTCCTGACTTCAAAACTTAAAAGGTGCGCCTCTGTTCTTCAGGAGGGCTCCTGACTTCAAAACTTAAAAGGTACGCCTCTGTTCTCCAGGCGGGCTCCTGACTTCAAAACTTAAAAGGTACGCCTCTGTTCTCCAGGCGGGCTCCTGACTTCAAAACTTAAAAGGTACGCATCTGTTCTCCAGGCGAGCTCCTGACTTCAAAACTTAAAAGGTGCACCCCTGTTCTCCAGCCGGGCTCCTGACTTCAAAACTTTAAAAGGTACGTCTCTGTTCTCCAGGCGGGCTCCCGACTTCAAAACTTAAAAGGTACGCCTCTGTTCTCCAGGCGGGCTCCTGACTTTAAAACTTTAAAAGGTACACCTCTGTTCTCCAGGCGGGCTCCTGACTTCAAAACTTAAAAGGTACGCCTCTATTCTCCAGGCGGGCTCCTAACTTCAAAACTTAAAAGGTGCGCCTCTGTTCTCCAGGAGAGCTCCTGACTTCAAAACTTAAAAGGTACGCCTCTGTTCTCCATGAGGGCTCCTGACTTCAAAACTTAAAAGTTATGACTCTATTCTCCAGCGGGCTCCTGACTTCAAAACTTAAAAGGTACGCCTCTGTTCTCCAGGCGGGCTCCTGACTTCAAAACATAAAAGGTATGCCTCTGTTCTCCAGGAGGGCTCCTGACTATAAAACTTAAAAGGTACGCCTCTGTTCTCCAGGCGGGCTCCTGACTTCAAAACTTAAAAGTTACGCCCATGTTCTCCAGGCGGGCTCCTAACTTCAAAACTTAAAAGGTACACATCTGTTCTCCAGGCGGGCTCCTGACTTCAAAACTTAAAAGGTGCACCCCTGTTCTCCAGGCGGGCTCCTGACTTCAAAACTTTAAAAGGTACGTCTCTGTTCTCAAGGTGGGCTCCCGACTTCAAAACTTAAAAGGTACGCCTCGGTTCTCCAGGTGGGCTCCTGACTTCAAAACTTTAAAAGGTACACCTCTGTTCTCCAGGCGGGCTCCTGACTTCAAAACTTTAAAAGGTACACCTCTGTTCTCCAGGCGGGCTCCTGACTTCAAAACTTAAAAGGTACGCCTCTATTCTCTAGGCGGGCTCCTGACTTCAAAACTTTAAAAGGTACACCTCTATTCTCCAGGTGGGCTCCTGACTTCAAAACTTAAAAAGGTACGCCTCCGTTCTCCAAGCGGGATCCTGACTTCAAAACTTATAAAGGTACACCTCTGTTCTCCAGGCGGGCTCCTGACTTCAAAACTTAAAAAGGTACGCCTCTGTTCTCCAGGCGGGCTCCTGACTTCAAAACTTAAAAGGTACGCCTCTGTTCTCCAGGCGGGCTCCTGTCTTCAAAACTTGAAATGTATTCCTCTTTTGTTGCTTGACATTATTTTCCATTGCATCTTGAACCATTTTCCTTTGAAACTTAAATTGTATTCCTTTGAAACTATTTTTCCTTAAAACTTGAGTTGTCTTGCTTTCCTTTGAAACTTGAGTTGTCTTTCCTTACGGTGGGTTTCTCCGAAACAACCGAGATTTTCTACCCCTACTTCAATCACAGAAAAATCTCGTCAGTTTAAAATGTGGTGGTTGGTTGTGATATTCTTGCTGGAGATGGTTTTTTTCTTCGCCCTTTTCCATGCTCTACTTCGTCCGACTGCCTTGAACTTGGTTGAAAACTTCCGACCTTCTGAATACTCCTTAGTCACAAACTTCCCAACTATTATTACTAGTCTTCTTATCTGACCCCATATATTTCCTATGACAACTGATTTTCACTTGAAGATCTTGCCTGTTTACTGATTAACCACTTTCTCTGTCATCCGTATCAGTGAAATACCTTTTCTCCGTTCAGACCCAATATCTTCTATTTGTTGCATTGCTCATGAACCGGCATCTATCCGACCTTTGTGTCTCACATGAATTCCCAAATCACGTCCATCGCTCCCCAATCTATGCATACGTTGCTCTTTCTTGACTTGTCCACTGACCTTGGTCTGGAGGTCTGTTGCTCCTTTACTTGACATGGCAACTGATTTCTATTCGAAGACCTTGCTAGTTCCTTGACTAAGCACATCCTTTATAAACCTTAAACCAGAAAATACCTCTCTTTGTTTGAATCCATTATCTGTTGTATTGCTCCTGGACCGACATCTACCCAACCCTTGTGTTTCATCTGATCCCCAAGCATATTGCATGTTACCAACTGTCACACCTCCTTTTTTACAGGTTACACCCGACGAATGAGTATAATAAGGAGTTTTTCCAATTTAAGGACAGTCGGAACGGGATTAGTTATTTAAGTTTTTCAGAGTCGCCACTTGAGAATATAATGGTGTCTCAAGT
>MU750626.1:122642-151342 GCA_026770625.1 Nicotiana glauca | reverse complement strand
TCGACCCCGTTGGTCTCCACTATACCCATGGTCCTGAGAATCTCATGACAACTGAATAGAAAATCCTAGGGATCCTCTGATGAAGCACCACTGAAAGTGGTGGTGAAAAGCTTGGAGAACCGATCAAGTCTCCACAAAGCATCCGAAGACATGACTGCTCCATCGCCGGCCTGAGCTGTAATACCTATCTGAACTGCCACTACGGGCTGAACCTCTGGAACCTGAGTTCGGGGAGCTACCTGCTCCGAAGTACGTGTACCAGGAGTCTGAACCCCTCATCCAACATGAGAAGTGGCTGGTGCTACTGGCAGCAAACCCGCTCTAGTGACACTATCCATAAAGCCAACCAATCTGACTAGAGCATCCTGAAGATCTGGGGTGAACATGACCCCTCCTAGGACCTGTGCTGGCCCCACTGGAGCTGCTGGGGCTAGAACCTCCTCATCATAGTCAATATGAGGCTCCACCTCTGGAACTGCTGCCTGGGGCTGAGCTTTGCCCCTACCTCGGCCTCCGGCATGTCCTCAGTCTCTGGCACGGCCTCGGCCTCTGCCCCTCGCAGGAGCTGCTACTGGGGACTCGGGCTGCTGCGCGGTAGAAGAAGAAGCACATGTACTCACCATCTACGAAAGAACAGAGTAGAAGGACAATCGGTACTTGAGAAACAGAATCGCACGACAAGAAAGAACAAAAGTGAAATTTTTCCTAACTCTGTAGCCTCTGGTGGATTAATACAAACGTCTCCGTACCGATCCCTCGGACTCTACCTAGTTTGTCAGTGAGTAGCGAGACCTATGCAACCTAGAGCTCTGATACCAACTTGTCACGACCCGGATTTCCCACCATCGGGAGTCGTGATGGCGCCTACTAACGGAGCTAGGCCAGCCAAACTTTAACATTCTCTGATAAATCTCAACAATATAATAAATGAAAATCAATTAAACGAGTGCGGAAGACTTTAAACTTAAACAAAAAGGAAACCAAAGATTTGCGGAAGTCTGAAACATGTCTCTACCCAGAACCTGGTGTCACCACTTACGAACTTCTAAGATTTACTAAATATAACCGTTAGAAAGAAAGTATAACAGTCTGTTTCAATACGAAAGCTAACAAACTGAATAAAATAGAAGAGACTTCGGGCCCGCGTACGTCTGCGAGGCTACCACAAGAGTCCCTGGACTGAAGGCCTGCTCCCGGTCTAGTACTGCTGCGGTCCGAAAGCTGCGTCCTGATCTATGCAAAAGAAATGCATAGAGTGTAGCATCAGCACAACCGACCCCATGTGCTGGTAAGTGCCTGGCCTAACCCCGGCAAGGTAGTGACGAGGCTAGACAGGACCTACCACAATAACCTGTACAAATATATGTTCAATAACAGGAAATATACCAATTTAAACAGTAAAAAAGGGGAGGGACGTGCTGGGGAAAATACTACAGTCAAAATATAGAAAATTTAACGGTAAAGAAACGAAACTGAACAATATCACTGATAAGAGAAACACTGGAAATCTCTACATACGAACACAATACACACAGTCTATACTCCTTTGCGGCGTGCAACCCGATCCTCCACAGATATCACCGTTGCGGCGTGCAACCCGATCCTCAACAATCAATACCGTTGCGGCGTGCAGCCCGCTCCTCAATATTCATCAATACCGTTGCGACGTATAACCCGATCCTCAACATTTAATACCAAGAACTCACCCAAACAACGACTGCAACTCAAGTGCGAGGGGAGTAACAACAATCACAAGAAAATCCCGGCAAGGGAATACAATTTACAATTCAATCATCCCGGCAAGGGAGAATACAATAAATACTTACGTCCCGACAAGGGACTAATCGCTACACATTCCACTTTTAATCACCTATTTCTCGGGTAACAATTTCTAGTTCGAGCCAATGCTCCAAAAGCCAAACCAATCACAAACCTTCCTCAAATATTCACATTATATTATGCTTATCAACCCAAGCAAGAAAGATGTACCATTAAATCCGATTCCAACACATATAAGACTCACGTTCATACTAGACTCCGGTGCATAGATAACCGTCACCATGCCTATACACCGTACTCCACTTTTAGCAAGTAGCAATTAACACCCTAATCCTAATCCCTCAAGCCAAAGTTAGAACAAACATTTACCTCGAAAGCTCCAACTCAACTCATGCCTCTAGAATAGCTTTACCCCTCAAATTTGCCGCAAAACCGCTCGAATCTAGTCACAAATTACTCAAATATATCAACAAATGCTAGTTAAATCAACTTGAATGCATAAAATGATTTTCCCAAAGTTTTACTCAAAAATTCCCAAAATACCTCCGGGTCCACGTGGTCAAAACCCGAAGTTCGAACCAAAACCCGGTCAACCATTACTCCACGAGTTCATTTCTATGATTTGTTTTGAAATCGGACCTCAAATTGAGGTCAAAATCCCCAATTTTAAGAAAACCTAGGTTCTACCCAAAATCCCCATTTTCACCCATGAAATCCTTGATTTTTAAGTGGAAAACATGTTAAATGATGTTAATGATTGAAAGAAACAAGTAAAAATTGACTTACAATTGATTTGGGATGAAACTCGCTCTTGAAAAATCGCCCAAGGGTTTTATGTTTGGAAGGATGGTGAAAAATGACTTAAAATTCGACTAAGTATGGAATTGCAGAGCCTCTGATGTCGCAAT
Source organism: Nicotiana glauca (assembly GCA_026770625.1). NCBI lineage: Eukaryota > Viridiplantae > Streptophyta > Magnoliopsida > Solanales > Solanaceae > Nicotiana > Nicotiana glauca. The sequence continues at coordinate 148,655 of MU750626.1, read as the reverse complement.
TGCGAACTGGGGTTCGCAATTGCGAACCCCGACCAAATATGGAAATTGTGAAAATTGAGTTCGCATTTGCGAACTATGAGGGATACGGGAAAGTTCGCATTTGCGAAATACTGGTCGCATTTGCGAAGGCCCAGTGTCGCAATAGCGAACAAAGGTTCGCATTTGCGAAGATTGAGGCTAAAGGCGGGCATCGCAAATGCGATCGATTTCTTCGCATTTGCGAAGGAAGCTGCCTAGGGGGTATTTCGCATTTGTGATAAAAATCTCGCAATTGCGAGCTTCGCATTTGCGAGTGCTGGCTTCGCATTTGCGAAGCCTGCAGAACTGAAGCACACCAGGTTTTTCAACAATGAGAAATGCAATCCGATGCCTATCCAAAACTCACCCGAGCCCTCGGGGCTCCAAACCAAACATGCACACAACCTCAAAAAATATTCTACGGACTTACTCGTTCGATCAAATCGCCAAAATAACATCATTTACATAGAATCGAGCCTCAAAACACATGATTTTCATTTCAAACTTCTTAACTTTCAAACTTGGAACTCATAGTCCGAAACGCATCAAACGACGTCCGATTTCGACCAAACTTCATAGAAAGCGCTTAAACAATATATAAGACATGTTCCGGGCGTCGGAACTAAAATACGAGCCCGATACCATAGTCTTTTAATCAATTTTCATTTCCCTTTTCCTTAATAATTTTAGAAAACAATTTAACGGAAAAATTCTTTTACTCAGGTTCTAGACCTCGGATTTCGACTCCGGGCACATGCCCGAGTCCCATATTTTTCTACGGATCCTTCGGGACCGTCAAATCACGGATCCGGGCCCGTTTACCCAAAATGTTGACCAAAGTCAACTATATCAATATAAATATCAAAATTCTTCAAATTTTCCATAAAATTCACATATTTTAACATAAAAACATTTCGGCTTCACGCCCGGACTGTGCACGCAAATCGAGGTAACCAAAAGCAAGGTTTCTAGGTCCTCGGAAGCGCAGAAAAAGGGAAAAATACGGTGATGACCATTTGGGTCGTCACAATAATCTACCCCCAAGAATGATTAACCATGACACATGCATATACACTTGTCACCTCATATATGCATCACCCCCGCATATGCCAAACAATATCATTTTATTAGAAAAATTCTCCTAACAAAGCTAGGCAAGACACATACATCGGACAAGCCCAATTGATATATTAGAAGCGCTATCCCACACCGATCGACCTCTGAATTGATTGAAACTAGCCAAAAGCAACTCAAAATGGTCAAATAATGCCATAGGATTCAAACCCAAACGATAAAGGTCAAATCTTTAATCAAATACTCAAAGTCAACCAAAAGGTCAACCTGGGATCGCACATCTAACCCGACAAAACTCTGAAATTTTGACAACCCAATCGAATACGAGCCCAACATAGTAATTTTATTCAAAACCCAATTATTCACTTTAGGAAAGTTTAAACAAAACCCCCAATTTTTCTTCTAGATTCATCAATTTAATATCAAGATCAAATATGGAATCATGTAATATAATCATATATGAGTAAAAAATACTTGCCCCAATCCATATAGTGAAAATCCCTCTCAAAATTGCCTAAATTCGAGTTCCATACCTCAAAATGCGATAAAGTGAGCTCAAGGTCCAAAATAGAGCGCTTATATGCAATGCCTAGTGGCACTCTAGGCAATAACGGTTGTACCCTTGCTATTACGATGCATAGATATGGACTCTATAAAAAATTGGGTTCGCGTTCGCGGCACTACCCACACGAACACGATGAACACAGGCGCCACAATCACGCGAACGCACCCACGGCCTCGTGAATGCAAAGATAGAAGTCCCTAACTCCTAATTGAACTGCGATCGTGAAACATCACCTGTGAACGCAATGAACTAACCCTTCAACCCTTCGTGAACGCGATGAATAAACAACTAAAAGATCCCCATAACTCCACAGTATCGCGTCCTTACCTTTGCGATCGTGAAGAAGGCCTGAAACACCATAACCGGCGGAAAACCAACTATATGAAACATGAGGAAAAGAGTCTGAAGTCAATTCAAAACACACCTAAGCCTCTCGGGACCCCATTTGAACATACCAACAAGTCGAAAAATATAATACGAACCTACTCGAAGGCTAAAATAACACATAATAAAATCAAACCATGAATCGCACCTCAAATCAAACTTAATGAACTTTGAACTTTGAACTTCTAAAACTCATGTCGAACCATACCAAAATAACTCAGAATGATCTCAAATTTTGTACGTAAGTTCTAAATGACACAGCAAACCTATTCAACCTTCCATAAAAAAAATCCAAATCCGATTTCATCAATGTCAACTCCCGGTCAAATTAATAAACCTTCCAAGTCTTCAAATTGCCAACTTTCGCTCTTTATGGCCAAATCCTTCTAGAAGTCCCCAAATGCAAATTCGGGCATACTTTCAAGTCCAAAATCATCATCCGGACCTAACGGAAGAATCAAAACTCCAATGCGATGCCAAATATCTAAAAGTTAAACTTGGTCAATTCTTTTAATTTAAAGCTTCCTAATTAAGAATCATTCTTCCGGATCAATCCCGAACAACTCGAAAACCAATACCGACTATAGATAAAACTCATAATACACCATATGAAGATACTCATGACCTTAAAACACCGAAATGAATATAATTGCTCAAAAAGACCGGTCGAGTTGTCACATCATCCCCTACTTAAACGTATGTTCGTCCTCGAACGGGCCAAACATCATTCCAAAGCTATCAAATCACCGTATAACATCTCATTACTCATATCCTAGGGTGATCCCATATTTCCCCAATTCATATAAACCTGACAAGACAATAAAACATAAGATCTTACTTTAACCTTAGTCCGTAAACCTTAGAACTCATATCTCCAACATCCGAATTGCTTTAAAAGATCCGACTCTTGTACATTTACAATATATATGTGTGAAATGTTATATAAATCCATCAATACAGTGCCAAGGTTAAACCACACGATGTGCCATATAACTAAAACTCACAGTAATAAGTTTAGACCACAATAGCTACTCATCATCAAACTCGGTACCTATAATATACTCCAAATAAAATACCTATTCTGGACCTTTACAATGCTACAAATGATAAAAGAAGCATGTAGGAAGTCGTAACCACCAATGTAATCAACAAGTCAAGAACATCTCTCATCCGACAAGAACCATTTCCAAATTTCGAGCAGAAATATGGTATCATTCCTCCAAATATTCCTTATCCCAACATGATAGTACAAATCTCAGATCTAGAAACCTTGTTTCACCCCAATATAAGAAGACCAACCGGCAAGTCACACCAAAAGCCACATGGAGCCCACAGAAACATGACATATAATAGTAAGAGGGTCAAATAAGAAGGCTACCAAGCAAGTTTAACAGGAAGTCCATTATTGACATGTTCTTATGAACTATTTTCACAAAGCTAAAGCAATTAAAATACATGAAATAAGCATAAGGAATCACATATCATAATTGTATTGTTGAGGCGTACAATCTGATCTCGCACACTACTATTGTACGCAATTCGATGAAATCATATCAATGCGCATGGGGGTACCCATCGATCCATAATGCTTGGACTCGCTAATCACATGTGCGTCAACATCAAGTACAATAGAGTGCACAAATATAACTATGGGAAGATGATTAGGCATAAAACAATAATGAGAAAGACAAACACAACTATGGTGCAATAAGAAAATCAACATCACAAGGGAAATCTCGCCCATAATACCATAAGGCCTAAATAGAATTACAACATGAGTGTGAATAATCATGTAACCTCGCAACCCGTCATATAATAAGAGAGAAACACATAACATAGGCCAGGGCGCAAATAACATCAATTCTGCCGATGATATACCCGCGATAATAGTTGTGTAAGAACAAGAAAATTTGATCTGATATAGAATACACATTCTCATTAGGCATACAAATAGCCTCCAAGCAAAATTTCGATCATCCCTAAAAATGGTAAATAACCTTCCAAAGATCCACATCAACCTGTCCACAACACATATCATCAACTATCCATTTCTTCACATATCTTCAAAGTCCGCAACCAAGAAATAGTCTGTTGATTGACCTTCGAACGAATCAAAACTAGCCAAAAGCAACTCAAAATCATCAAATAATGTCATAGGATGAAAACTCAAACGATAAAGGTCGAATCTTCAATCAAATACTCTAAGTTAACCTATGTCCGCACATCAAAACCCAATAAAACTCATAAATTTTGATAACCCATTCGAATACGAGTCCAACCATATAAATTTTACTCGAATATAACTCCGAATCAATATTCAAAATCCAATTATTCACTTCAGGAACATTTAGTAAAAAAAAACCCGATTTCTCTTCTAGATTCATCAATTAAATGTCAAAGTTGAAGATGGAATCATGTAATATGACCAATTTCGAGTAAAATATATTTACCCCAATGCATGTAGTGAAAATTCCTTCCAAAATCACCCAAATCCGAGCTCTATAACTCAAAATATGAAAAAATAAGCTCAAAGTCCGAAATAGAGTACTTATATGCACTGCCCAGTGGTACTCTATGTGATTGCGGTTGTACCCTCGCGATCGTGATGTACATAAATGAACTCATCAAAAAATATGCTTCGTGCTAGTGGCACTACCCTCGCGAACATGATGAACACATGCACTACAACTACGCGAACACGCCGATGACCTCGCGAACACGAAGACAGAAATTCCCAGCTCCTAGCTCGACTGCGATCGTGGACCATCATATACGAATGCGATGAACAATTCCTTCCAACTTCGCGAGCCCAAAACTCTACGTTATCGTGTCCTAACCTTAACAATCATGAAGTCCTGAAACATTATAACCATCAGATTAGCAGATATACGAAACATGAGGAAAAGGGTCTGAAGTTAATCCGAAACGCACCAGAGCCCCTCAGGACCCCATCCGAACACGTCAACAAGTCCCAAAATATAATACTAACCTACTCGAGGCCTTAAATCACATACAATAACATCAAAACCACGATTCGCATGTCAAACCAAACTTAATGAACATTTAACATTCAACATCCAAGTGCCGAACCATATTAAATCAACTCGGAATGATCTCAAAATTCGCACACAAGTTCCAAATGACATAACAAACGTATTCTAAATCACAGAACAATAGTCCGAACCAGATATCATCAAAGTCAACTTCTAATTAAACTCATAAACCTTCCAAACCTTCAAATTACCAACTTTTGCCAATTATGATAAAAACCTTCTACAAGCCTCCAAATGCAAATCCGGTCATATGCCTAAGTTAAAAATCAACATCCGTACATAACGGAACCATCAAAACTCCTATCCGGTGTCAAATACCTAAAAGTTAAACTTGTTCAACTCTTCCAAATCAAAGTTTCCTAGTTGAGAATCATTCTTCCGAATCAATCACGAACAAGAAAACCAAAACCGACTATATGCACAAGTCATAATACACCATATTAAGTTACTCATGACCTCAAACTACCGAGCATAATACAAATGCCCAAAACAACCAGTTGGCTCGTTACGAAATTCAACATGTCAATTATAAAGCATGAATATAGTTATTCAATATACTTTTCTTTTATTAAAGTTTGCCTTGAAGTCCCCAATGTTCTTGCCTTTGCATATTGTCTTAGTGCATTCACCACATACGACTCTGTTTGAGGTGTACCATTTTGTATATGATTGATCTGCAATTGAACTAACTCAATATTTAGCCGTCCATGCTTCAACATGCTCAGTAAAAGAAAAATGATTGAGATAATATCTTCAACTCCTCTCCCTTAAGAATTCTTGTCTTCTTTGTGAAACCCAAATGCTATACCTTTTATATAAAACTGCAATTTTCTCATTTTTTAATGAATGATAGTTCAAATAATGGAACAATAATTAACCGAATAAGATTTTTAGTTCCTATGCATGTACAAGCACTGTTTACCATAAAAATGGTAACGACAATTAAATTTGTTGATGGGACTCTAAAAATACGTGATCTATTTTTATGCTAGTTGTTAGAGCAGTTTATGCTAGATATGTGAAGTTAAAAGATGGAATACGAACTCAGTGGAGATTGATGTCTGGGCCTCGGACTGGCTGCTGAGGGGCCTCAAGATCGATGCCTTGGCTTAAGCTCGAGCTATCGGGGGTAAACGGGAAAGGGATAACAGTTAGAATGTACTTAATGGAGGATCTTTATGGCCAATGATAAGTGATAAATGAAGAACAAGTATGAAAGCAATAAATTGAAGCAGTAGTCTCGAATGAGTAAGTAGAGAGAAAAGAGAGAGAGAGAGAGAGAGATGTTATTGATCTTATGTAGAATAGTTGGAGCAACAACAACCCCTTTACAAATTGTTAGGATCCCTTTTATATATGAGGGGAATTCTATCATAGTACAAAATATATTAATTATAAAGGCGTGAAGATGGGATGTCTAGACGCGATGCCTTGATACAGGCTCTAGGTAGGTCGGCTTTGTCAGACTTGGCCGCGTGCCTTGGGAATTCCCCATTTTACTCTATCTCCGATCTATATCTTCTATAAGTTAGACCTCAACGAGCCATGAGAGAGGATCTCGGTCATGGCCTTGCATCCTCGGGGTCTCGAGGCATTCTTCTGAAATTATTCGATAGCAAGAAATTAGATCCTCTGATTTTGCCGCATATACATAGTCTCTGTATTTCTCATAATGAAGCGATGGGAAACGATCATGATACTCGACTCCTTGGGCTCCCTGCAATGATGTCATATCGATGATGAAACCTTTGAAGTAAGTTTTTACGATAACCGAGGCAGCCCATGGACTTGTCTTTTCAATGCTATTCAATGCACCGTCGATTCCCGTTCTTCAAAGTGACAGTACCGCTATCGATTCGGCTTTTTAGGGATACATTGATCGTACCTGCCGGTCAATCTTTCAAAGGCATTGATGGCCGTGTCATTATCCCTTATAAATGGGGGCGTTCTGGCATTATTTTTCTATCTAAATGTCTTTCTCCACTCGTTAGCTTATCCCTTTCTACTTCCCGTACTTCTCTATTTTCGATCATCATATTTGAAGTTCATGACCTTAAGGTCGTTTGACAACATTCCTATAAGCCGTGCGTTTGCCTTTTGTTGGAGCTCCACTTTGTCGAGCAAGATTACACCATTCTATTGTTGTTGTTGTTGTTGTTGTTGTTGTTATGTCTGCTGTTGTTGTGCTTATTGGCTCAAGATGACGATAGGTGGGAATCAACTTTCCTTGCTTTAGAAAGTTATTCGGACTATATACCACTGTTCACTCTCCTACCTTAGCCTTATGTGACACTACATTCCTCGGGTTTTTTCTTTTCTTTCCCGAGGGATAAAATGGCACGACTTGTCGTTGAGGACAAGACCCGCCAAATCTTCAACCTTTAGCTTCAGCGAGCTATATCTCTTTTTTTCTGCCTCTTATGCATCCCCTCTTTTTTCTCTTCTTCATCTTTTCCCTCGACGAGCTAATTCCGCGGGATCGAGCTGGGAACCTAGAAGAGGTGGCGGTTGAGGGAATTGCCTCCGAGGATGCGAGCTCGAGGAGGTGGCGCTCGGAGATGATGCTACTGGAGATGAACCTTCGAGGATAGACTAGGTATTTTAGCTTTTTTAGGCTTTTGTAATCATATGTAAGGACCCCTCGAGAGCTATTGTAAACAAATATTCATGAATATATAGATACTTCCTTGATTTCTGCCATTGATGCTTGTCCTATTATTGTATATTCTTGTGCACTTCAAGGATTTTGAATGTTTTCCTTTGTTGACGGTTTCTAATATCTAACTTGGGTGCGAGCATTCTTCCCGATCTCCGGCTGATTAAAATGGCTTCCTTTTTAGCATATTGTCATACCTCGGACCAAGCCTGAATTGGTCTGATGGATTCGGGCTATCGAGCCCCTCGAGTTGCATGGAGATAGTACACTGAGTTTTGAAGATTTTGAGAGCGGTATCCTGAGTGAAAGTCAACTCTAGGTACTTGGAGATTCACTTTGAACTTGATGTAGATAATCCTTTAAGGCGTTGTAGGGAGGCCCCATTGAAGGGTTGCCTATATTTAGGCGATGTCTTGAGCTCTCATAGGCAGAGCTCGAAGCACTTACTTTCCTTTTTGAGAGGAAAACTGCGAGATCGAGTACCGCCTCGAGCTTTATAATGGCGCTGAAGGCTTTTTGAAGCCTAACCTCTTGCTGATGGAGATCCTCGAGGTCGGGTATCACCTCAGGACTAGATATGGTGTTATCGGCTCTTTGAAGCCTAACTTTTTGTTGACGAATGTCCTCGAGGTCGGGTACCACCTCAGGATTGGAGAAGGTATTGTCAGCTCCTTAAAACCTAAATCCTTGTTGATGGAGGTTCTCGAGGTCGGACATTACCTCGGGATTGGCATCGAAGTTATCGACCTTTTGAGAGTCTAACTTGGGTAGATGGACCATTGCCATTTCCTCAAATATATATGCGATTGCTTTTGCTTAGGAGATCCCACTATTTTAGATAGCTATCTTCCCGTTTTGGCATTAACTTAGCTCCAGAGTGGTTGTGTAGGTTACCGCTCCAGTTTGTTAGTCTTGCTATAGCTATGATTGTGACTCTGGAGTCTGTCCAGAGAGAGGGGAAAGTTCAACTCCCAGTGCTCAGAATCAGTGAGAGTTTATCATGAAGGCTAAGTATTTGGTAAGAGAGGAGAATCTTTAGTTAGTGAGGAGAGATTGCGGATGTGGGAAGGAGATAGCGCTACAGGTGCTTCCCCTGGACGAGGGTATAGCGGACCATGCCAATGGATTCCTGAATGTGTAAACGTACCCCTTCACACTGGGCCCCCTTGATAGGGTCGTGCTTTACTTTTTCTTGCAATATCGGGTTACCTTAGCGCATATACACCCGTCGTTTTAGCAGATGGTGCTGATGATGAGGTTTTTTACAGAGAACGTGGGGCTTGAATTCACATTCGATCACCTTTTTAGGTTGTACTGGACCTTTCACAATCGAGGTCTACTAACCATGCGGTGTCGCTCATCCATGACCTTTGTTGTTGATGATGAGGAAGATGGAGATCGAGAGTTAGTTAGTCAGTTCATTCGGGTCCGAACAACTGACGTTATCCCCGTGGAGCTTATTCCATTCCTCGAGGAATGGAATTATACGCGTGAGTGAAGCATACCGTGCTTTATTGATTTTTCTCACGGTGAAAGCTAGTTTTGTAACTGTGTTTCCTTCTTTTCAACAACAATTTCATAGGTGCCAGGCGCCGTTCCTGACTTGACTGATTGGGTCCGGAAGCTGGCGACCCAATCGACTTGTGACGAGCGTAAGTGGCGAGCTTTGTCTCGACGCAGATGGGAGGCAAAGCTTCATGGTGCGTGTGCATACTGCTTCTTCCTTATCCCTTGCTCATTTGGAAGGACACTATTTCATTTTTGATGTATCAACCTTGCTGTCATAGGTATCGGAGAGCCTCCAGAGGCAAGGCCGTGCTCCTCCGGAGAGGGGAAAGTGTTTCCAACTTTCGAGCTGAAAGATGACAATAATAAGAGGGACATGTACTCACAGGGCAATGGCGATCATAACAAGGACAAGTGGGGCCGGACTTTTGAGGCGGAGGTATGGTCCGAACCTGTTGCACTAGAAGTTTCTAGTTCTAGAAAGATGGCCCCTTCGAGTGATTGTACCTTGACTGGGGTTGATCCTTCCAAGGCTAAGGGGACTAGGCCAACATACGTGTGTTTGGCCTTCAAGGAAGTTTGCCAACTTCATTTTGCGGTGAGCTTCATTGTAGGTCTTTCGAACTCCGTGCCTTCCTTTTCTTATCAAATTTTTCATCGGCAGGCCTTTGGTAGGCTCAGGTCTGAGCTGCTCAGTCATGAAACTAGGCTCTGAATGGCTCTAGATGATTGTAGATCCCTAAGGCTCCTTTGCAAGGAGAAGGAAGTTGAGTTGGCATACCAACGACATGAGGCGTACCTAAGCTCGAACTACGACAATTTTTTGATGGAGCAGGAAACTTCCCGTCCTGGTTGAGTATGTGTTCCGCTTTTTAAACTTTCGGGTTAACTTTTTGCCTATCCCAGTGGAGAAAAAGATGGAGGCCCTGCAAAGACTCAAGGCTGAAGCCGACCAAATCAGGAACGATTGCATCGAGCTAAGAGCTAGGGCGCAGGTTCAAGCTTCAGAGGAGAAAGGTGCCTTGGCTAGAGTTCCTGCCTTTGAGGTCCAACTGTGCTTAGCCCGTAACAACACTTCAGTTCAAACAGATATGATCACGAAGATTGAGTTCGAACTTTTGAAGTTCAGGGCTGAGATCGTTGATGCTCGGGCTAAAGCTGCATTGGGCAGGACCAAGGCTGATAAGGAGATGGAGGTTTATTCGAGGGATGCGACAGGTTCCCAAGCCAAGTTGAAGAGGGTCCTTGATCTTCAGGAGAGGACCAAAGAATATGTTTGTTGCAAATCCCGAAGAAGGCTACTTAGGGAGATCGGCGCCAGGGGTTTTGTTCTCCCAAAAGAGCTGGCACGAGCAAGGGAGAATGAGCGAAGAGCTCGGTTACTTTTGTCCGATGCTGAGGTGAGCAAAGATGAGGCCGATAGGCTGTAGCACTCAGGGACGAGGTGTAGATTTTTCCATTTCATGTGTGATATCTTTAGAGCGTGTTTGTAGATGGAGAATGCACCTTCTTTTGTATATAAAAAAAGTTTGAAGCTTTATTTTTGATGTACCTCTCTTTGCTTTGCTTCTGACCAGGCGGGGTAGTTTTAGAGCTTATGAGAATCCTTAGATTCGTGATATGGCTTCCGGGGGCTCTTACGCGTTTGCTCAACTGTTTTGGGTTTAGTCTCCGAGTTTTCGACTCGAGCTCATTCGACCCTCAAGCTTTTGTATATGCGTAGGCTAGTGACAATGGCTCTTATGCCTTGCCCTTAGGCATATATAGTTAACATTTTTGGGTCCAGTCTCCGAATCGGGTTACGACTCGAGCTCAATATGACCCTCAAGCTTTCAAATTTTAAGCTGGTGACATTGGCTCTTATGCTTTTTTTGCGGCCTTGAGGCTCGTTAGGCTGGCAACAATGTCTCTCAGGCTTTGCCCTTAGGCATATGTAAACTTTGTTCTCGTTAAGGACTTTTTTAATGATTTTGCCTAACCTGTCGTCGGTTTGCGAAAACCTCGATTTCAAGTCGTTAGTGGAAATATTCGAGCAACTCATAATGTTTAGCTCGCAGGATGAGTAGCTTGAAGCCTTGTGATTTGGAGCTAACATGGTTGAGCTCTTTTTACCTGTCGAGGGTAGCCTATTTTAACCGGTTCTTTTCGAAGTGGATTCGAAGTAATGGCCTATGATTTTGTAGCGATGGTCGGGCATCCCCAATTCACGTTAATTTTGCTAGTACAGCCGTATAACCATAGTTATTTATTTTTGGCCATAGAATTTGAACCCGAGTGTATAGTTTTAGGTGTCTACATCAATGGTATGCCCTTTCAGGTGTCTTACAAATGCGACGTATAGCCTAAACTTCGAGATTGAATTTATGCATGTAGTAAGGTCTTACAAAATTTTCATGCCTATTGAGGTCTTACAGTTTTGTCATGCCTGTTGAGGTCTTACAGTTTTGGCATACCTGTTGAGGTCTTACCATTTTGTCATGCCTGTTGAGTTCTTACAGTTTTGCTATTATATTGAATCGATCTTGCTAGGCCGAGCTTGCTCACTCGGGGTCTTATAATCTCGGGTTTTTAAGTGAATCGTGATTGGTGATAGTCTTCGAGTCATCGAGTTTACTCAGGCTCGGGGGCCGTTACTCATGAGCTCGGGATAGCCTTAATGAAGGCTTTTACGACCTTGGAGCTTTTGACGCTAGGGTCATGCACTTTCTGAGTCTGTGATGCCAGTCTCCGAGTGTTCGGGACAAATTTTCTTTTTGGAGATGCTTCATAACCTTTGTACCGCCTCATTGAGGTCCTACAAGTTTGGAACTCCGACCCTGTGGCCACACGGGTGCCGAACTGTTGACGCTAGTCTCCGAGTATTTTAGGGCATCCTCGATGGAGGAATCCTTGCTGTGAAAATACAGAATTTGCTTTTGGAGTACGAGATGCTTTGGCGAAAGATATTCTTTGATTGCTAGGCATAAATGCATGTTGTTTTGTTATCGTGAGCCCCGGCTTATGCGGACACGGTTCACACGACCGTTTGGTCCGGTACATTATTTTCTTAGTTGAAACATGTCCTGTCATTCCCGTTTCCTCCAAGTGGATGACCACTCAATGGGGTGTCCTCCGGTGTTCAGGGTTGACTGCAAAAGAGGCCTTGTAAGCTTGTTGGGTCCTCCTTCGGTGGCGCGTGATCGTTGAGAATTTTGCCGGCAAACCCTTCTTTAGGACAAAAGCTCAGTCGAAGGGAAAAGAGTACAACAGATGCCATTAAGGCCTTTTAGGTATTTCGGTTGGGTCAGTACTTTCGACCGCTGTCACGACCCAAAACCCCGCACTAGTCGTGATGGAGCCTCTCGGGAAGACAAGGCCAGGCAAATAACCCAATTCGTCTCTTTCAAAGTAGTTAAACATAAATGAATAGCAAAATACGACTTAATGATATTAATTAACAAAATTTACAACCCAACATAGCCCCACCGGGGTGTCATAAGTCACGAGCATCTATTAGAGTATAAATACAACTACAAGTCCTAAAATATCCAAGGCCAGAATAATGAACCAAAAGAGAGAACAATGGTGCTGCGAACGCAGGCAGTCACCTCGCTACTCCTATAGCTCTGCCTCTTATCAGCCAGAACCCGCTACCGGGTGTACAAATACCTGCATCTGCACGCGAGGTGTAGGGAGTAAAGTGAGTACTCCAAATTAGTGAGTAATAAGGGTAAATAACAACTGAGCAGTAAGAAATCATGTAAAGCAAACCATCATGCTATATTAGAGCAGTGAAAAGCCCTTTGGGAGAAAGCAGTGAAGCTGTAAAACCTTTACAAATATCTTAGCTCAGTTTAAAACCTCTTTTGAAGATGACTTTTTCCAACAGTTAAGGAAATGAATGCGAAACAAGTAGTTCAAGCAAGAACAAAAGTTAGCCCTTTGAGCCCAACACTCCGTTAACAGATAACACCAGCATATCAGGTAATTATTGCAAGAAGTAGCATAAAAGCCAATGAAATAAGAGTGCAGAAATATTATGACAGGTAATACAAATGAGAACAAATGCATGAGTGCAATGCAATGCATATGATGGTACACTCTGGTACCCACTGCGGCGTGCAACCTAAGCCATCCATTTATTTATTGTCGACGGCGCTCACCGGGGTTCTGTACAGACTCTGGAGGGGCTCCTACAGCCCAAGCGCAATATCAAGCCATCTCGTGGCATCAACCAGGCTCTCGGCCTCAATATCAATATAATCATCCAGGCTCTCAGCCTCAATATCAATGTAATCAACCAGGCTCTCGGCCTCAATATCAATATAACACTGCTGCGGCGCGTAACCCGATCCATGCTCAGTCCAGAAATGCACATAAGCCTCTTGGGCAATATTAAAATAATAGTTCTCAGCTCAAAACGTCAATAAAATATTGTTTAAGTTTTCAAATCTTAGAAAGATGGCTGAGTTTGCGAAACAGTATTTAAAACCTTGAACCGAGATCAAATAATATGCAAAAATAATGCGAAAACAGTGAAATCAATCTCTGAAGGATTCAAATAATTGGCACGAAGCCCAAATATGGCAATCAACCCAAATTATGATGATAACAAGTAGTTCTAGTCAAATACACAGTGATTTCATCAATTGGGACGGACCAAGTCACAATCCCCAACGGTGCTCTACCCCACGCTCGCTACCCGGCGTGCAAGTCACCTCAATACACTATGGTGTGCAAATTCGGGGTTTCAAACCCTCAGACTATCATTTACAATCATTACTCACCTCGAACCAGCAAAATCTCTAGCTCGTGATGCCTTTGCTCCTCAAATCGGCCTCCACGCACGTCGAATCTAACCAAAATCAAAGCGAATACATCACAATATGCTAAGGGAATAAAGCCCAAGCGAAAATAATCAATAACGGGCACCAATCCTGAAATTACCAAAACCTGAGCCCCGGGCTCACTTCTCAAATCTCAGAAATTTTTACATCAACGGGTTCCTTATCTCGCCACGAGTCTATACATATCAAAATTACCAGAATCGGGGTTCATTTGACACCTCAAATCCCTAATTTAAGCTCTCTTAGGTTCAAGCCCTAAACCACCATTTTTGACCTTTAATTCCTTGAGTTTTCAGTTCTAATCCATGTATTTACGCCATAAAATCATATTCTAAGTCCAAGAATTCATACCTGATCAAAGCTCTCGAAACCCTCTTCAAAATCGCCCAAAAACTCTCCAAGTCCGAAGTGCAATATGTTACTCTTTCAAAATTTCGCAAAGAAGACTAATTTAATACTTTGCCCAGTCACCTCGCTTATGCGGTCCCATTTCCACTGATGTGGGACCTCTTCTGCGGGCACTACACCGCTTCTGCGGTTTCCTCTTTAAAATCCCCAGCCGCAGAAGCCGCTTCTGCGGCTCCTATTCCGTACCAGCGGAACCGCTTCTGCGGTCCCCACTTTCGCTTCTGCAAAACCTGCCCTGAGTCCATTTCCGCTTCTGCATGATCACACCTGCTGTCCCATAACCGCAAGTGCGAAGATACCAGATATTAGCTACCTCTTTAACAAGCAAAAATTCCAAAACTCTCCGTTTAACCATCCGATCTCACCCCGAGGCCCCCGGGACCTCAACCAAAAACACAAACATGATCCAATACCTTATTCAAACTTGCTCCAATCATCAAAACACCACGATTAATACTAAAACCATCAAATTACATCAAATCCAAGCCTAAGTTCCTCAAATTCTTCCGAAACTCGCATTCAATAAAAAACCCAACCATAACTCCTCTGAAAGACCTAAAATTTTGTACACATATCCAAAATCACCTAACAAAGCTACTACAAC
The DNA here is from genome assembly GCA_026770625.1 of Nicotiana glauca. Lineage (NCBI taxonomy): Eukaryota > Viridiplantae > Streptophyta > Magnoliopsida > Solanales > Solanaceae > Nicotiana > Nicotiana glauca. The sequence continues at coordinate 133,561 of MU750626.1, read as the reverse complement.
TCTCGAAATTCCATTCTGACCCTCGGATCAAAATCTCACCTATCAACCGGAGTTCGCCAAAATACTAACTTCGCCAATTCAAGCCTAATTCTACACCGGACCTCCAAAATTAATTCCGATCACATTCTTTAGTCACAAATTATCCCCCGAAGCTAATCGAATCACCAGAAATTACATCCGAGCCCTATAACTCATAAGTCAACCTCCGATTGGCTTTTCCAAACCAAGCCTTCCTTAAAGAGACTAAGTGTCTCATTTTCTACCAAAACCAATCCAAATCAACTCTAACACACCGAATTCTGATAGTGAAACATGATGAAGCATAAAATGGGGGAAACATGGCGGTAACTCCTGAGACGACGGGTCAGGTCGTCACAACCGCCCCTATGAGCACGTAATTTTTGCCCCACATGGGTTACTCCTACAGAATTCAAATAATTAGGTTTCTTCATTTAATTATTTGTTATTTTAGGGATTTTGTAGGATTTTTTTTAATTATTTGCATTTCTGTGCATGTTTAAGTTTATTTAAATTATGAAAATACCAAAAATATCATGCATTGCATTTAGGATTTATTTTTGTATTTTTAGGTGTAATTAATTAATTATTTACTTTATTAAAAATGAAAATCACAAAAATGGCCAATTTCTACATTTTTTCCTTTTTATTAATTTTTCTCTTTTAGTTTAGGATTAAAGTAGCTTTTATAATTTTGTAAATAATTAATTAGTTTAATTTTTCATATTCTAGGTAATTTACTATTTTTAATTATTAGGATTTTAATTAAAAAATTATTAAAAAGGGGGGAAAATAAAGAAAAAGAGCTTTGAAAGAAATTGGAGAAAATAGATTTTGGGCCAAATTTATTGAAATTTCCCAAAGGCCAATTAAAACCCCCAAAATACCCAACCAAACCCATCGAAATACTCGGTCCAAGTCCCCACCATACTCAAACGACCCCGTTTTGGCTCAATTGATCTCAGCCGTTGGATCTTACCAATCCAACGGCCCGAAACTGATTTGTCAATTACTATATTAGTGTCCGAAAAGACCGACCCCCCATCAGACCCCTCTCACTTCGTCTCCCACTCTCTCCACATCTAAACCCTAGCCGCTATGAAACCCCCATCATCTCCGCCACAGACCACCCACCGAAAATCGCCTCACGGCGGTTCCGGTGGTCCAATCGACCCCAAATTTACACCCTGAACTTTCTTTCACCCCTTCATTCCAAATCCCCATTCCTCTTTCCTCGAATTCCTGCCTATATGATCGAATATTAGATCGAAATCAAGATAAAAAACCCAACTGTTCCAAAGCACCCCAAAACTACACCCTAGACTCCTTTCTATCTCCTCTCTATGGATCCTCAACCAGTTTCCCTCAAATCATGGCTGTTCTTCTAGAAATTTGGATCAAAGGTCCGGCCAAAATCCTAAATGACCCCAGAATTCCTCTGTCTCTTTTCTCTTTCAAATTGCGGCTCCCAAGAGTCCTTTCTCTCATGAAGATCCAGCCAAAGCCATGCAGGCTGAATCTATTGAAATAAAGGATTCCTGCTGGCCAAGGCAAGAGCAGAATCCGAGGTTTAATGAGTTCTCTTCCAATCACTGGTAAGTTCCCATCGTTTTCTTTCTCTTTTTCCTCTCTTCTATCTTTTCCCCTTCTTCCCCTTTCAAAAGTTGAGACAACTTTGCTTCCGAGGTTAATTTCTGAGTCCTGTTGGCAATCAAGTTCTAATTTTGTTTAAAAATTGGTTTCTGATACAGATTGTTCTCTGAATTCTTTGAATCGGTAAGTTTTGTAGTCTTAGAATCATTTTGTTGGTTGCTTGAAATTGTATTCAGCGTAGTTCAAGAGTCGTCCCAATTTGTAGGATAATTAGCATTTTATTCATAGATGCTTTGTTCAGTTAGCTTGTTGATTTCGTGAATATGTTATGAATTAGTTTCATGAGAAACATGTTCAGCATGTTGATTAATCTTAACTATTTTATTAAGCAGGGCTAAATTTAGGATTATAAAATGCTTTGTTTTCTTTTCTTCTTTCCCTATTTTGTCTAGTTAATGAAAGAATAAATTAGATCAGTTTTTAATATCTTTCAGTTCTTCAGCTTCTTGTAATTAGTTTATTATTAGCATTAGCATTCTTAACATCAATTGATTCTTCTCTTCTTTACTGGAAATTGAAATAGTTTGTTCATTGTTGAGTATTCATTCCGAGTAATGAACTGTGATGCCTTTTGATCCAAATTGCCTTCTTTTTCTATTTAGAAAGATGTTAGTCTGACTTTTGATTCTTCAAGACCTTTAAGGCTTAAATGAACAAATAGGAACTTTAGGGACCCTTTTTGAATTAAAAGTTTAGGTAAAACTTGAAATAAGTGATAACTTAAAGGGTAAAAAAGGATTTTTTACTTAGGCCAAACTCAGAAGGTTCTAGTATTTAGGACAGCTATTCCTATCCTTAGCAAAAATGCTGACATTGGATATGAAAATGACATACAACTGTCAAAAGATGCTGTACTATTCTGAAATTTCAAAAATTAGGTCAGAATATTCCTTTTGTGATGCTTTTTTGTGCACTCTATATAAAGAAAACATTCCCTCACTCACATACGGATTTCTATCATCAAAAAGTCACTGCATAAACATTTCCTGCTCTGAAAAGTTCAGATTCCAAAAATTTTGAAAAAAAAAAACTCAAAACTTTCTTTTCATTTTTCTGATTCTGTGCAAGTCAAGAACATGGTTGGAATAGAAGATTTTTCTTAGTTCTTAGCTGGATTTCCTGGTTTGAAGCTGGTTTTGGTTTTTATTTGAATCCCTGGGCTATTTTTTCTGGTTTTGCTGTTGCTCGTTGCTGGTTTACTGCTGAAGTTTGGGTTTCCATTTCTCTTCTGGCTTTCTTGACCTTTATTTGGTCATCCTTTAGTCATATTTTCCTATTTCCAGGTATGTACAATGTCTACCTTAAATAAAATCAGTTTTGTGCTAAAAATCTGCATTTGGAACTTGTCTAACTAGATGATCTTTGTGCTTGGTCTGGAAATTATGAATGTTTTAGAAGATAATTAGGTTATGTTGTAGTATTACATGATTGCTTGAAACATGAAGTCTGTAGAGATGTATTGCTAAATAGTGGTGTGTATGCGTTTGTGGAACCCATGTCCAAAGCTTTTTTCTGCAGTAGCACAACAGGGAGGTGAATCTGATCTTCCAAGTGGTCAGATTTGCACCCTTTTACCCAAAACATCTTAACAACCTTTTTTTTCTCATTAATTAGTTGGCCTTTGTTGAATTAAGTCCTAAATAAGATTATTCTAGGCGACCTTGAATAATTAAGCTCTCTTGTAAAAGGAATTCATTTGAGGTATGCCATGTTAAACAAGACTCTTAAGCTCATGGCCCTCGTATTAGTTTCATAACTTAGACTTAACAAATATCAAATAATCGTAGTTGCTTTAGGCTCGATTCAGTCTAGTATTGTGATTATGTATACGTTCGCGTAACATACTTGCAAATTTAATTCTTAAAAGACTCGAGGTATGCGTTCGCATAATTTCAACTAAAATTTTCTTAATAAATAAACAAAGCGTTATTAATCGTGGATACGTTCATGTGACATGGTTTTTGACACGCCAAAAGAAAACAGTATACGTACGCGTAATTCAATTCTTAAATTACGAATAATCAAGTGATAAAAAGCGGTAAAAAGGATAAATGCACATAGGTCCTAAAAATGAGTACTTAAACAATTTAAGCCCAGTAATAATCACCAAACAACCGTGCTAGAACCACGAAACCCGGGAATGCCTAACACCTTCTCCCGGATTAACAAAATTCCTTATCTAGAATTTCTGGTTCGCATTCGATTTGGGATTTAAAATAAACCAGTTACTTGGGACACCGTAACTTATTCCAAGTGGCAACTCTGATAAACTAAATAATCCCATCTCGATTAATGTCACTTTAATTGGAAAAACTCCCTTATATACTCACTTTCGGGGTATAGTGAAAAAAGGAGGTGTGACAGCTTCGACCAGGTATCTGCATATGGGTTAGTGCTAAATAATGAAAGGTGTAGATGAAATTACCTTATCGTGAGGTACGCAGGTGATGTTCCATGGTACGGTGTGTTCCTGTGGTTCGGAGAGAGGACTCTGTACGGTCCTCCGCTGTGTTTAATCGGGCTTAGCTGAAGGCGTGGTATGATTATCCCTTGACTCTTTCAAGAGTGGAGATATTGGTGCCGGCGTTGCATTCTATAACGTGAACATTTTCCTTACTGCTTGTTGTTCCCCACAGATAGTTTTAATTCCGTCCTTCGTTGGGGATTTCATCATTTGGAGAAGAGGGGAAGGGGCCGTTTTCATACGGTGTATCCACACCCATCCAAATAAGGCATTTATACCTCGTGTCTCATTTGATGACACAGGATTTGGCATACTTTCTGCACCGGCCATGCTGACTGAGAGAATGGTCTCTCATTTCATTATTTCGGCCGCCGTGTTGGATTCGTCAGGGATTCGAGAGGTGGGCATGATTTGGCTCGGCAGTCCGAGCTGCTCTATCTCCCTTGATCCGATAACATTGGTCGAGCCACCTGAATTTATGAGCACGTGTTTTATATGAAATGAAGGAACGAGAAAGAAGGTTACCAGTGCATTATTGTAAGGCTGGGGCAAGCTTACATAGACTTTCTCGCCGAGCGCGAGGGAATCTTCGGGTATGTGTCCCCGAATCCTCTTTTCCCAGGTGCTAGATATTTTCATCCTCCTCTTCACAAGTTTCTGGAGAGCGTTGAGGCCCTCCCAACATCATGTTAATGTGTCGTGGCCTATTTGATTTGCTCTTCTTGGGCGCCTTTCTTTCTTGGGATTGAACTTGAGCTTGACTACTAAAAAAATCTCGACGGAGACTTTTATTGGGTAGCTTGGCCGTTTCTTTTTGGATCTGGCAGCGATCTTTGGTTCTATGGCCGCAAGTATTATAAAGTTTGCATACCGAGTCGTGATTCTTCTAGGAAGGATCCGACTGAATAAGCCTGGGCCATGTAGTGTCCCTGATTTTGCTGACCGTGAACACGATATACATTGGAGTTGTACTCTGACAGGTGAGGAGTTCCTGTTGGCTTCGTGTTTTCGTCGATGAGGCCCCGAGGATATTGTCCTCGACCCGTCTTGCGATCAATGCGAGGTAGGTTGCACTTTGGGGCATTCCTCTTATCTTATATATGCGTCTGGTATCTTTTCTCATTCGTTTTTGATTCCCTTGCCAGGGGCTTGCTTAGGTATAGTAAGCCTAAGAGGCCTCCCCATTGATCGTCCTTGATCCTGATTTTCGATCGGTAGTGGTTGTGGACGCTCGACCAGGTTGTAGCTGGATACTCAACCAAGTTCTGCTTCAACTGTTATGAAGCCACCGAGCTTCGTTTGTTCAGGCCTTGAGTGAAGAGCTGCACCACCCAGTCGTCGTAGACTGGGGGTAGTTCCATTTGTTCCATTTGGAAATGAGGTACGAATTCTCGCAGTATCTCATTCTCCCTTTGCTTAACCTTGAATACGTTGTACTTCCTTGCTGTTACTCTGATGGTATCGGCGTGTGCAATTACGAAGGAATCTGCTGTTATGGAAGATGAATCTACGGAGTTGGGAGCTAGGTTGTGATGCCGCGTTGGGGTCTCCTTCAAGAGTGTTTCTCCAAACTTTTTTGGTAAGAAAGACTCGATCTCGTCATCTTTTATGTCATTGTCCCTTACCGCACATGTATAGGCAGTGCGTGCTCGTTGGGATCTGAGGTCCCGTTGTATTTTGGGAGTTCTAACATTCTGAACTTTTTTGGAATAGGTTTTGGGGCCGCTTCTGCTGGGAACGGCCGCTGCACGAACTTCTTCAAATCTACACCTTTTAGGACCGGGGGCGCGTTTGGGATTTGGTCGACCCTAAAGTTGTAGGTTTCAACCCTTTTGTCGTTGGTTGCTATCGTTCTCTCGCCTAACTCGATCCTTTTGGTGAGATCCTCGAGCATGTTTGCGATGGCAGGATCAGATACCATTCCATTATTGCTTGATCTCTCCTGTACCTATATGGCCGGAGGAGTAGCTCCCGCTCTTACTATGCTAGGAGTTTTCAGGTTGCTTTGCAGTTGAGCGATAGCCAACTGTTGTGCCTGCTACTTCCTGTTCTTCCCGAGCTAGAGTTTTTTGGGCTTCCTGTCGGTCCCCATATTGTATACTCCTGTCGGTGCGTGAGGTTTCATCGACCTGCTGTGCGTCCTGCGAATCCGCATCCGCTGGAATCGGTCCTGGCGCGTTATCGAGGTTCTGTGGTGGTGCACCGATAACTGGAACTGCCACCCCGTTTTCTCTGTGGTTTTCGAGGTTGTCGTTCTCAAATCTGTTCACCGAGCCAGACATTTCAACCTGAAATTGAAGATCTTGGACAAGAAAATGTGTGAAAGACAACATGCGTTGTGTAATGAAACCAGCAAGAAAATAATCACTATTATTTTTAGCTCCACGGTGGGTTCCAAACTATTTATAGTAAAAATAGTAACGACAATTAAATTTGTTGGTGGGACTCTAAAAATACATGATCTATTTTTATGGTAGTTGTTAGAGCAATTGATGCTAGATATGTGAAGTTAAACGATGAAATACGAACTAAAATGGGGTTACGATTGAAACAGTGGAGCTTACCGTCTGGGCCTTGGACTAGCCGATGAAGGGCCTCGAGGTCAATGCCTTGGCTCGGGCTCGAGCTATCAGGGGTAAACGGGAAAGGAATAACAGTTAGAATGTACTTAATGGAGGCATTTTATGGCCAATGACAAGAGATAAATGAAGAACAAGTATGAAAGCAATAAATGGAAGCAGTAGCCTCGAACGAGTAAGTGGAGAGAAAAGAGAGAGAGATGTTATTGATCTTATGTAGATCGTTGGAGCAAAAGAAGTCCCTTTACAAATGGTTAGGATCCCCTTTATGTAGGAGGGAAATCTTGTCATAGTACAAAATATATTAATGATAAAGACGTGAAGATGGGACAGGTAGACGCGACGCCTTGATACAGGCTCTGGGTAGGTCGGCTTTGTCAGACTTGGCCGCATGCCTTGGGAATTCCCCATTTTACTCTAGCTCTTATCTATATCTTCTTTAAGTCGTACCTCAATGAGCCCCGCGGGAGGGATCTCGATCATGGCCTTGCGTCCTCTAGGTCTCGAGGCGTTCTTCTGAAGTGATTCGATAGCAAAAAACTAGACCCTCTGATTTCGTCGCATACAAGCACACGATGCAAATATGGCTAAAATGAGTGCCATTTGATAATATTTGTTGATGACCCTTAATAATTTCTAAACGTCATCATGATATTACTAATTGTGCTTTACTAATCAAGATTCTCTGAGATGTTTTAGATCCACCAGCTAATTTAATACAATTCTCTCACGATTTGTTTTCAAGTCGTGGTCAAAACATGATGCATATTTTTTTTCAAAATCATTGATTTGGGGCCTAAATCAAGACAAACATTATCTGTGCTGATGATGTAGGGACACAATACGATGTACTGAAATGAAGTAGTGCTTTGCATACCCTAGTTGCTAAAGGGGCACGAATTTTTGGAGAGAAACAAGCTAAGAACGGTCCTCATCAGTAGATGATGAACAGCTTTTACAATCTTTCTTTCTTTTTTATTTTGATTTTCTTCCTCTTCCTCCTCTTCTTCTTCTTATTCTTCCTATTTGAAGATTTGATTCAATCGCATCAAGTTATTCTCTAACCTGACCCCAACCCCACAACTTCCACCAATTGTAAAAAAGAATTCAAATTAAAAAACAGGTGTGATTCACACTTTCGCTTTCATTTCTGTTTCATTCGTAACCCACCTTTCCATGCATGCATGAAACCCAAGAGAATACACTGTGGTCCTCAACTTGGTCATATCCACCTTTGACTAGCAACCACCACATTTTTGTGAATAGGGTTTTGAGATTATTGAGAATTGTGAAAATATGGTTAAATTTAACTTCTTAGAAGATAAAATTGACATATTTTCCGTTGTGGTACTCAAAGTTAAAAAATGGAGCTTTTTTAATTAATTTCTCTATATTTGTAACGCCCCTCCTAAATTAACAAAACTAATATTTCTGTCCTACAAGCAATTAACCAAGCATATTTCCCAGAGATAAGAGTCTTTTATCTTTCTTGGTAGTATACTGAAACTTGTTGTCTAGATTATAGCTTCCGTAGCATGAGAAATAAGCAAAGATACAAAAAATGTATTTATGCATAAGATATATCACCAGAATAACTTAGGTCCAAAAAAAGCATTTGATATTTGTTTTTTTTTAAAAATAAAAAAAGAGACTAATATACCACCAGTTGGTGGCTTATTTTATTAATCATATAAAATCAAATAGAATGAGTTTAAGTATCAAACCAAACCTTATTAATCCTATTGAGGTAGAAAAAAAAGTATTTGATTGGATATAAAACATAATAGAAAAAATACTGCTCTTTCATAGACCTGAAAACGAGGGGCATAATAGAACCAAAAAAGTTCAAGTGGCCTGTTTTTGATAAATAGAAAACCTAAAATATTGAATTTGCATTTCTATCTTTTCATTATTAGGCGAGGGACCAAATTCAGGTAACGTAGTCATTGTTGTTTGATTTTAAAGATCACCCAAAGTATTATTGCAACTTGGAAAGTGTTGTATGGAATTTGTAGCTGAATCTAATGATGTTAACTCCTCAAGCCTAAAGGAATGCTTTATGGAATTATGGTAAAAATATATGACATTTAACGGTCAAATTGTTGTGTAAAACCAAAACCGGCACTAAAATGCTTTCTGGTCAAAGTATATATTTTGGACATTTCGACCTCCTTCAATTATACTAAAAGAGAGAACACACTTTATAAAAAGAAGCTAGTTTATTACTGACTAAGGGCTTGATATTCAACGTTACATGAAGGGTTATGCGTATAACCTCGTTTAAACCGGAAGCGAATTCAGGATTTAATTTTTATGGGTCCAACTTTTAAGATTTTTAGCATTGAAGTCATTATATTTTTAAAGCTATGGGTTCATATCTATTGTTTATGCAATATTATTGAATTTTTACGTACTCTCTCTCTTTCAATTTATGTGAACTCATTTGATCGGGCACGAAATTTAAGAAAAGAGAGAAATTTTTGATCTTGTAGTGTAAAATTAAGGACATATATTTTATGTGGCTATAAATCATTGATTGAAGGTAGATTGTTTTCAAATTAGGAAAAATGGTCATTCTTTTTGGCACGAGCAAATAGATTCACATTACGGAGTGAGTATAAATTTTACTCTGCATCGAAAATTATGGGTTCAGTTGAACCCGTTGGTAAACTACTACATACGCCCCTGCATGCAGAGGCAGATGCAGTGTACTACCTATGGGTTCAACTGGACCCATAACTTTCGACGCAAAATAAATTTTTTTTATGTAAAATTCATTAAATTACAAAAATAATAAATATAAACCCATAACTTTAAAAATATAATAGATTCAATGTTAAAAATATTAACGTTGAATAACTCATAAAATTTAAATCTTGTATCTGCCTATGCCTGTAAGAAACTGGAAGAGCTGATAGAAACGTTGCAAGATAAGCCAAACTTATAAAGATAATTGTCATTCAATTTTATTGCTTCTCTCTAGCGTTTCTCTTCTATAAGTTTTCCTTATTTAACAAAACTAGTAGTCGTACCCGTGCGATGCGCGGTCCATATTAAAAAAATATTAATTAAATTAAATTATGATCGGGCTTGTTTGATCCTATTATATCGTATTGCTTTAATAAAATTCAATTGTCATCTTATTTGTCAATACGATACACCCAATAATAAAATCTCTATTAAATTAAAGATACTTATATAGTCAATGAATAACTTTTTTTTCTATCTTTTTCTTTATGACATTATCCATTGTTCAGTATTATTATACTGTTAATAGAAATATTTATTAGTATATTACTTTATTTACTAATTTTGTCTGCTCACTTTCTTTTTGTAAAGAGAAGATATATAATGTATTACTGTTGAGATATTTTTTTACTTTGAATTTTATTATGTTGTTCTTAATAATATTCTCTAAATTTTAATGAATAAAATCTCTATTAAACTAAAAGGACTTATACAGACAGCGAATACCTTTTTGTTATGTATTTTTCTTTATTATATCATATAGTATTTAATATTATAACATTGTAAATAGAAATTTTTATTAGCATATTATTTTATCTAATATTTTTCTTCGCTACTTTATTTTTTGTAATATAATAGAATATATATATTTTATTACTCTTGAAATAATTTTTATTTTAAATTTTATTATATTGTTCTCAATAATATTGTCTAATTTTAATGAACAAATTCTCGATTGAATTAAAGCGACTTACGTAGTCATCGAATAACTTCTTTTTATGTATTTATCTTATTATATCCATGTTTGAGTAGTTAATTTTAGGTAGTTAATTTCATTGTGTCTTTTTTATAATTTTTTTTGTCAATAATTTTTGAATATCCAAATTTATATGAGCTTTGTCCTAAAATTTGTCACTTTGTTAATTTTTTGATGTTACATTTGGAATTATCACAATGATTTGCTCTCCTATTCTATATAAATAGAATATATATTGTTTGAATTTTAATGAATAAAATCTCTATTAAATTAAATGAACTTATATAGTCATTAAATAACTTTTTGTTATGTATTTATGTTTATTATATTAACCAATGTTTAGTATAATTATATTTGTTAATAGGAATTATTAGCATATTACTTGTTTAATAATTTTGTTTGCTAATTTTCTTGCAGTATAATAGAAGATATATATTTTATTAGTCTTGAAAATATTTTTTTATTTTAAATTTTATTATAT
>MU750626.1:107055-121904 GCA_026770625.1 Nicotiana glauca | reverse complement strand
ATATATATATATATATATATATATATATATATATATATATATGGTAGTTTTTTTTTGTTTTTTATCATTTTTATTTTTTATAGATACATAAATTCAAAAAAATAATAACTAATTATTAACTAAATATAATATAGATGGTAGTTTTTCTATTTTTTATTATTTTTAGTTTTTATAGATATTTAAATTTAAAAATAATAATTAATTATTCAAATAGTAACTAATTATGCCATATAACTTTTTTTAGGGTGCCACTTGGCTTAAGGAGAGAGATTTATCCTCTCTTTTTAATAATATATAGATAATACTTAGACTTGTTCGCCACCTGCGCAATTCTAATCCAGCATATGCTAAAAATTAAATATGGCTATGGATTTTATGATGATTAAGTTGTTAAGCAGCATAAAAACTAATTAAACTAGAAGAAATGTCAAAATATATTTTGAGATAATGGTAAAATTATTATGGTTTACCTATAATATAGAACGTGAGCCAAAAAACATCTCATTTTCCCTAGGTTATAAATTTTACTTTGATGCTTTTTGAATATTTGCTAGGGAATATACGAACCTAATCATTTGATAACTTCTAAATATTACACATTCAAATCCCCAAAGGGAATTTTTTGGTCTTCGTTCGAATTAACCCATCAAGAGATACTTTTCTTGTAAGAAGAGGAACCTATATTCAATGATCATTCATTCACCTTTAAACTTTTACATTTAATGTTCCAATGATTTGTGGCACCCTCTCTTTAAATGAAATCCACATTCCTTCAAGAATTTTTAGAAAAACTTAAAACAGATCAAAAGCTTAAAGGTGAAGTGGAATGGTTCATAGGTAAGAGGGATATCCTGTTGACCGACAAAATCGACTCAATGTTATACTTCTTTTTTCAGTTTGGCCCCTACACTTGGCTAAGGCATACTCTTTGTTTTCCCTTTATCATTTACTTGGAGATGTGAGCTATTTTTCTTATGAAGATACCAATGATAAGCTAGCTGTAAATGACCAAAAGGTAGTTAATGACTACTCCCTACAATCCAAAATAAGTGATTTTTTGGCCTTTTTTTGTGGTCCAAAATAAGTGATTTTTCCAGATTTCAAGAATGAATTAATTATTTTTTTCCTATATTGTCCTTGGAGTAAATATTGTTGGAATATGTGTTAGGAGTATTTATGTGAGATAGTAAAAGTTAATATGATCAATTCCGTTGTTAATTAATGCTAAAAGGTGAATTTTTTAATTTGTGTGAAAACATCCAAAAAAATCACTTATTTTAATCCGGAGGGAGTATTTCGTTATTCAGAATCTATCATGAGATAATAAATTATTTCTGATTTTGACATTGAAAGTTGCACACTATTTCTTTACCCTTTTTCCTTTTCCTTCTTTTACTCTTTGGAAGAACCGGAGGGATTAAGGGAGGGATTTGCTTGGGAACTTTAATAAGTTCTTTTCTCCTAAATGAACACTTTGTTCTTAAGTCTACGTTCTTACAATAAAGACGAGGCAAATATAGTGTAACATTATCAACTTTCAATTTTATTACGTAGCTTTACGCTCTTTAATGTTTTCCCCTGAAAAGTAAAAAAATGATAACCTCAAATCTGGAGTATATAATTGATATGGGGTATAATTAGTTTATAATAAATGATCCAATGATAGTATGACATACGGAATCGAAGACAGGCAAAAGGCGAATCAAGTAATCACCAATACCAGGGAAAGCAGTTGCAACTGACATTGGATAAACCCCGAAGGGAACATGGTCAACGGGAGCATATCAAATATTTTCCATCAGATAGTATTCAGTGAAGAATATTCTCTAACATTAAATGAGCAATCCTTGTAGAGAATATTTGCATTCATAGTATGTCGTTGCATATTCATCAATGACTTCTTTATTATCATTTAAATAGGGCTTGATCCTAGGATCTTGGTTCCCTCGCTATAATTATAAATAGCTGGTCTAGCATCCATTGTAAGACACAAATTTTTTGACAACATACATGATGTATCCTATTTTCGCTCTCAATTAAATAACTTTGTTTGCTCGTTTACATTATCCTCATTTCTATCTTCGAAGACGCAACTGTCGAGCCAGGATTGTCATCTTCTTCAATTTTAATCGCTAAGTCTTACTTTTAATCATATTTATTTACTATTTTTGGGTCAAATCAGTTTTCTTATTTATAAACCTCGTAATAAATTCAACTGTACCACTTTATGGGTAAACAGTTTGGTGCCCACCGTAAGGCTTAGACATTTGCGTAATTGCTTTGATCCTTACGTGTATTACCAACTTGTTTGGATTATTCCTTAGCAAGAATTCAATAATGGAAGCTAATGATGTCAACATCACGCACGACGTTGAGGGACACAAAAATTTGCCTCAACACGAAGATTTAATCAGCGACACTCGTAACGATGGGGACGAAGAAACCCCAGTTCATGAAGGGCAATAACCCCCCGCGCGTGCGAGAGAAAACTACCGATGACGCGGAGGAGGAAGATGTCACGGAGATAGTGAAAATCTTGAGGGAGCACCAGAAAGCCATCATAAGCCACCTCTCAAGGCAGGATATGGTAATGACGAACCTGAAACAAGCATTGCCAAGCGCTTCCAATAACAAAATGGACGAGGCCTGTTCCTTCCGGCGTTCCTACAAATCAAATGGCTCAAATAGTTGAAAACAAAATCCCAAGGGGTGAGGTCAGTTTCGACAGGTGCTGGGGGGATCGGTAGCGGATCTGGTAACGTTGACGGGAATGAACCCTTCAAACTGAGCTAATGAGATTTATGAGGGAAATGAACGAATAGATGGATCAAAACTCGAAGGAGTTTCACGCCCGAATGGATCAGATTTCGGACGCACCACCAACTTTGAAAGGCCCATATTCAAAAAAATACAGTGAATTGTCGTTTAAACCGAGCGCATCACTACAGTTAATTCTGAAGAGGTTCAAAAGTTTTAGACATACCAAAATACGATGGAACTTCGGATCCATAGGAGCACATCACAACCTACACCACAACTGTAAAAAGGGAACGATTTGGCTCTACATGAGATCAAATCGATCTTGCTGAAGAAGTTTGGTGAAAGACTTACAAAGTGGGCCATAACATGGTATTCACTCTAAATCGAGCATTCAATTGACACTTTTAAAATGCTTTCAGATTCATTGATAAAGGCTTATATCGGGGGAAAGGAAGGTCTAAGCCAGGAAGGCGAACATATTTAGGATCGTGTAAGGTGAGTCTGAATTGCTACAGGAGTTCGTGATCGGGTTCCATAAAGAGAGGATGTTATTACTAGCTATACCAGATGAGTGGGTAGCGGAGGCGTTCACAAAGTGTTTGAATCCAAGAAGTTTCGATGCCTCCCGAAAGCTGAAGGAAAGCCTTCTCAAATTCCAAATGACCACATGGGCAGATGACCATAATTGTTATGAGTTGAAAATAAGGATAGAAGACGATCAGCTCTGGTTCCTGGCATCAACCAAAGGACGGGAACAAGATAAAAACCAAGATAAGTTAAAATGCAATTTTGATGCGGATCAGCAATCTTCTAAAAGGACGTTAAAAAAAAGGTCTTGGTCCTCGGATAGGTTCACTCCCGATAAAAGAAAGAGGTATCAGGGGCTCGAGATTCCATATATCCCAGGTTGTCGGATTATAGTTTCAACAATAGCGTAGTGTAGTTGGTCTCAACGATGAGGAATATCAAAGAAGCACATTTCTCGAAGCCAATTAGATCTGATCCCAGCAAGAGGGATCTTAAATTCGGGTGCAAATATCATTGGACTCACAACCACATAATTGGGGATTTCGAGCATCTGCATGAAGAGGTGGCGATGTTATTGAAAAATGGCCATCTGAAGGAGTGTTTGAGCGACCATGCCAAGAACAACTACGGCTGTAGTTGGGACAAGGTGGAGCCTTAAAAGATAGCAGAAGACTACCCTCGATTGACTATCAACATGATTTTCCAAGGAAATGAAATTAATGGCATAACCTTCTCGGCGGTCAAGGAAAAAATATATCAGTGACCCACAACAAGAGACTCCGAGAAGTCGTAGAAGATGACATCACCTTCGCGGAGGAAAACGCCAACAGACTTCTTCTGTCACATAATGGCACACTAGTAATTTCTCTCAATGGCTTAGATTTCAATATTAAGCATGTTTTTGTTGACCCAGGAAGCTCAGCCAACATTACTCAATGGAGAGTGCTGGAACAAACAAAGTTAACTAGAAACAACATTCCAGCAATAAAGCTCCTCGCTGGGTTCAACTTGGCAAGCGTGACAACCTAAGAAGAGATCCTGCTACTCACAAACACCGAAGGGATAACTAAGACAACTTATTCAAAGTGGTAGACAACGACATGGGTTACAACATAATCCTCGAAAGCCGTGGATACGTAAGATAAAGGTTGTGTCCTCAACATATCATCAACCGTTAAATTCCCGACCCTAGAGGGAATTAAGCAGATAAGAGTAGATCAACCAGTAGCAAGAGAAATGATTGCAGTGTTGATTTCCAGTAGCAAAGGGAAGGAAACCAACAAATAACAATTAGAGGAACTGACGCCTCCTCCCTTGCCAAATGAAGACGATAAAGGCAATGAGTCATCGGAATCCCACTAGGTGACATGATACTATCAGGTACCGGAGGAGACAAATGCAAGCAAGTCCAGTGCAGAGGAACTTCATCAAGTGGTTTTATTTGAATAATTCTTGGAAAGGAAATTTCACTTGGGAACTGGACTCAATCCCGAACTCAGGTCAGGACTTATGAATTTCCTTAAAGGTAATGTCGATTGTTTTGCATGGTCGCACTCAGATATGATAGGTATCCTATTATAGGTTGTCGTACCCAAGCTAAGCCTGGATTTGAACTTCCCACCGGTAAGGCAAAAAAAATTCCCAATAGCCGAGGTCAGAAACATGTTGTTTAAATTTGGGAGATAAAGTATCCAAAATGATTAATTAATGTAGTTGTAGGTCCAAAGAAGAATAACAAGTTTAGAATATGCGTAGATTATAAGGACTTAAATAAGGCGTGCCCTAAAGACTCGTTCCCATTGATCAAATGACTGATACAATGATCAGGCACGAGCTAGTGAGTTTCCTTGATGCCTACTCGGGGCACAATCAGATCAAGATGAACTCGGAAGATCGGGAAAAACTTTGTTCATAACAAATTTGGGCACATATTGTTACAATGCGATGCCATTCGGGCTTAAAAATGCTGGAGCCATTTATCAAGGGCTCGTTAATAAGATGTTTGAAAAATAAATAGGTAGAACAATGGAAGTATATATCAATGACATGTTAGTCAATTCTTTGAATGAAGGAGATCACTTGAAACACCTCCATGAAACCTTCAATATCTTGAGGAAGTACAAGATGAAACTTACCCAGGAAAAATTGCTAACATATCTAGCTGTCTCGAAAGTAGCGGTAATTGCTGTTTTAGTCCTAGAAGAAGAAGGTACTTAATTTCTTGTCTATTATGTTAGTAAAATACTATCAGGAATTGAGACTCATTATCTGTACCTCGAAAAACTAGCCTTCGCTTTTGTAGTCTCCTCTCGAAAGCTTAAGCCGTCAATGTTACCCAATAGTCATTATGACAACATTTCCTTTGAGGAATGCTATTCAAAAGCCTTAGTTGCTAGGATGTTTGGCTAAATGGGCAGTCGAAATTGGTGAGTTTGATATTGAATACAAGCCTAGGACTGTGATTAAGATAGAAATTTTGGCAAACTTTGTGGTCAATTTCATTCCCAGGTTAATACCTCTAGCAGCTAAAGAGGCAGTACTAGTGTTAAAAATAACATCAGGAGTTTGGAAATCGTTTGGATGGAGATTCTAATGTAAAAGGGCTCGGGCTCGGGGTGGTTCTAATCACGCATTGGGGGGAAACTACTGGCATGGGACTAGGCTCCAAGGTCATATAGATCAAATGCGATTCCCAGTTAGAAGTAAACCAAGTGTATAGGATTTTTGATACAATGGAGGAAAGCATGCTACAGTATGTGAATAATTTCCAGGCATTGCTTACATGATTCAGGGAATGGTAGACACATTCCAAGAGAAGAGAACATGGAAGCGGATGCATTGGCTAGTTTGGGGTTGCCTACATAGATGAATGGATCTGACTCTGGTACTGTCGTACAACTCCTATATTCGGTATTGGATATGGATGGTTATTGTGAAGTAAATACAACCAACTTAGTCTGCGAATGGAGGAACAAGTTCATCGAATATCTTACATCTTCGACATGGCAAATTGTTCGAGGTCCCGAAGGCATCCCGGGAAATATGCACCAAAATGACTCGTTACTGTCTTATAGATAGGAAATAATATAGGATATCGTACCAAGGCCCATTGCCCTATGTCTAGGAGCCTCAGAGGCGGACTACGTGATGAGAGAAATCCATAAAGGAATTTGCGAGAATTATTCGGGTGTAGATTCGTTGGTAGTAAAGCTGGTTAGGGCAGGATACTATTGGCCCCGAATGGAACAATACGCAAAGATGTTCATTCAAAAATGCGACAACTGTCAGTACTATAAAGAGTTGGTACACTAACCGGTGGAACTCTTGTATTCGGTACTGTCCCTATAGCCTTTCATAAAATGAGGGATGGATGTAATTGGTCCACTGCCACGGGCCCTGGAAAGGTAAGATTCCTCTTATTTTTAACTGACTACTTCAATAAATGGGTCGAAGTAGGTCCTTACCAAAAGATCGGTGAGTTCGAAGTGGTCAACTTCCTATGGGACCACATAATCTGCCGATTAAGAATACCGAAGGATATTGCATGAGACAACGAACCAAACTTCATAGGCTCAAAAGTTACAAAATTTTTGGAAGATTTGAAAATCAAGAGGATTACATCTTCACCGTACCATCTGAGAGCTAATGAACAAGCAAAGTCAACCAATAAGGTGATTATCCAAATTCTCAAAAATATGTAAGAAGCTGCTAAAGGAAAATGGCCCGAAGAGTTACCGGGTGTGCTATGGGTGTACTAGACAATGTCAAAATTGAGCATGGGAGAAACATAATTTTCTCTTGTATACGTCACGGAAGCTCTAACACCGATAGAAGTACGGGAGCAAACTTTAGGGTTATTTTGAGGAAATGAAGAAGCAAACAATGAGGCATTGTTGGTGAAGCTGGATTTGCTCGATGAACGCAGGGACTTGGCATACATGAGGATGGTGGCTCAAACGCAAAGGATGGAAAGATATTACAATTAGAGGGCCAATCTTCGCTACTTCAAAGTAGGATACTTGGTTTCGAGAAAGGTGACTCAAAGCACTCGGGAAATCAATATTGGGAAGCTGGGTCCAACATAAAAAGGTCTTTATTGGTTTAAGCTATTACCGAAAAAGGATCATACGAGTTGAAAAATCAAGACAGAGTCAAACTGCCCAACAATTGGATCGTGACTCACCTCAAAAGGTATTACTGCTGATGAATCATATCAATACTGAAAGTATGTGATGCACTCATTTTTCCTTTGACTGGTTTTTGTCCAATCGGTTTTTTCTAGCAACGTTTTTAAGTAGCGCCACTGGCAAGATTAACAGCTTTAAATAACAAGGAATTGAAATTATAAACCATTATGGAATGATTAAGCGATCTTTGGCTCGACGGCAAGGTCCTAATTGGAAGAAAAACTTGCGATTGAATTAAAGACTATTTAACCATTCACAAGTCGTTTCCACAAATGAAGCAAGACATCCAATGTTCCAATTCACATACATAACATTCGAACACTGGGGTGGGGATAGTATAAGATACGATAATAAGAATGAATGTCTGATCCAGATCGAGGACTGCATGGCCAATTCTATGTAAATAAGTTGTACAAGTTAGCCATATGTATTTGCCATTTCTTTTTTTCCCTTGGAAAATGAATGCATCTGTACTTTTAAATATGGAAGGAATAAAATAAAGTCCTTTTATTTTTATCTTGTTTCTTGTCCAAATGATAAGTTGATTTTATAATTTGAAAGTTAAAAAAAACTTCAAATGCTTGTGCTGGAGTAAATAAGAGATGTTCTCTTCAATAGCACCTTAAACACAAGAGAGCCCTCTCTTATGAAACCCTCATAGTAAAGTGTTGATTCCTGTATAATTTATGCCCGGAATCAGAAGCTATCAGATGAAAGTATGCCCGAAGCTTTAACTTACTCAACGCAAAGAAAATGTATCTTGCACAACACTTAAGCAAAATTCTTCTTGATTTATCAAAAGTGCCAAACTCAATGCAAATCTTGGCATAATTACAATGTACAAAACAAAGAAGAAGGGGAAAAACAACAAAAAGAAAGAATCTAAGCATTATCGTCGCCAGAGCCTGAGTGGAGAGAGACATCTGCATCCTCCTTGTTGAAGAGGGCAGATCAATTGCCAGTTCGGAGCTTGGATCTTCACCATCATTCTCTTCAATTTCATCCTTGATTCTCGATTACTCAAAATAAGTGCTCGAAGAGTAAGTTGCAGCAGGCCGAGCAGGGAGACATTCTTGAGTAGTTAGCTCCAGTTCTCGAGCCATGGTGATGCAATCATCAATATCATCGATGCCTGCTTTAGCCTTTCACAAGGGTTTCCTCATATGATACATAACATACTTCTTCTCAAATACGAGCAAATTCCCTTAGAACTGGAGCTTTGCTTTAATTCTGTCAACCTCGACCTGAAGGCCGTCCCTCTCGGACCTCATGACACCGAGGATAGAATCAAGATCACTGGTTGTAGATAGATGAATCAGGTTTTGCTCCATGATCTTCTTAAATATCTCCTCCATTCTAGCCCTCTTCTCCTCGGAGGCATTAGCCTCCTCGGTTTTGGAGCTTAAGGTTGTCTTCAAGTTATTCACTTGCTCATTTGAGGCAGACTCACGCTCGGCAACAACATGCACAACATCTTGGAGCTCAGACCACTTAGCCTTAGCCTCTTGGAATTGTGAATGTAATTGAGGGACTTCTTGGTTGTAGGCCATCACTTCTTTTTATCTTTGCTACAATCGGGCTTCAATCTCTCCTGCCTCAGTAGCTTTTGCCTCCAACACTGGGAGGCATGCAACAAGTTGGTCTCTTTTGACCAACAATTGATCCCGTTCAGAGGCGAGTCCTTGCTTATCGAGGATCAATTTCCGTAGACCCTTAGAAGTAAGGAAGTTAGCTTATAAAAAATAATGTCAAGGTTAGAAATCCCTTTACAATAGACGCATAGAAAACAAGTGATAAGAAAGAAAGTACGGTACCAGTGTCACATTATGCATAACATTATTCAAAAAATACTCTATCGAAAGGAAGCGAATTTTCTTCCTATATTTCTCTTAATCCATCGGCTTCAAGAAGTTCGCAAGCTCCACCAGCCGGGATAGCAGATAGCACTTCTCCTCCCTCGGGATCTAGGGAAAGGGGTGTGTAATTGCATCCTCCCCCTCGAAAGTCTATTTCCAGTAGAGAAGACACAATGGGTGCTAGCGGAGAAGGTGCAACTGGTGTAGAGGGGCGTGAAGTTGTTGTCATTGAAGGTTGCAAAGTAGCTGCAGAAGGAGCAATGCTAATTATTGATTTATTAGTGTTTGAAGGCATAAGAGGCCCGGGGTCCGAGCTCCTTGGACTGGAGATAGCAACATGAGTTGGAAAGCGAGAATCTGCATCCTCCACTATATCCATCTTACCCCACAGTGCTTGGACCTCATTTGCAGGTTTTGAAGCTCTCTTGACTGAGCATCCAGTTGAGCTGATGAAGTTATTTTTCTTCTTTGAGGGGAACCACTTCATCACTTGCTTCTCCATCTTCCACAACTACCACTATTGTCGGCTCGGTTGTTGTGGTCCTTATTTTCTTATTTTAGCCCCAGCGAAAGAAGAACATAACCTTTTTGGTTGCTTGTTCTCTGGCTTGGGACTCTAAGACGAAGCACCCTTACCGGAAATAGATCCGCAGACACTGCTTTGAGCAAGGGAACTTTGTAGCACCCTCGCAGCCTCATCGAGGTCAGCCAAAACATCAACCTCGTGGCAGGTGATAGAAACCTGTGGGAGTTCTGAATCAAGCAAAACATGGAGTTAGAAAAATTACCTATGTTCATACAATGTCAAAAGGAAAAAGGAATCAGTTTACCATGGTTCTTGGTCTTCCACCCATATTTGGTAGCCATTTCCTTCTACCGGCAAGATTTTGGTGTTATAGTGTCCATAATCTTCTCAACCCGCCAGTCTAGGCCTTGAACTCGTGGTGGTTCCCACTGGGTAGCTGAAACAAAAGAAGAGTAGAGGTCATAGATAATGGAAAATAAAATTTTCACAAAGAAATAAAATGAATCAAAAACTTAGGAAAACGATTTGATAAATCAAGAAAAGGCAGAGCTGTGGCGGCGATGTTGTCCCTTGTGGTGATGATGAAAAAACATCCCATCCACCCGCGATCATTTTCATCGTCCATGTTGGTGAGAAGAGCGTAATGGGAACACTTTTTGTAGTTTATTATCCCCCTACGGAAAATTTTGGGGGAGTAGATATTTATCATATGTGCCGAGATTTGGGTTTTCCCAGTCTTCGTGCACAGCTGGCGTAGGTAGGCTATTGTTTGCCATATAGACGGACCTACTTGTACTAAGCAGATCTGATACCGATGGTAGAATTTTAAAATTACGGGGTCGGGCCATTCACAGTCCTCCATCACAGCAGGAGTACTGAAAGGGCGAATAGAGGAGGGGTAGCTACTAACAGCCAAGTCCGTGGAGACCCGGATGGAACCTTCTCTTGGAAGTCCTTGACGGTACTCAGGTGTTTGGGTATGATGGTGTTTGTAGTGGGAGGCTCATAATCAATGTCAACTTCTTTGTATTTGTTTGTCTTCGGGTCTCCACCATAGAGAAAATCAGAGTTTCTATGCAGTAGAAGAAGACATGGTAGTAGGAAGATAAAGATTTTCTGAGAAGGAGGAAATTGAGTGCAGAGAAGGTGAAAAAACATATGGAATTTGGAAGTGAAAGAGGTAAAATGATGAGTAAAAGTTAAGATATAGATGGCAAAAATTGTGGCCATGATTAGCTCGATAACCGGTGAAAATATTACTGAATCATGGGGTAACGCATTTTTGGGGTATTAAATGCGAGAAGACGTACGTTATTTCAAGCGTCAGAGACTGTTCAGGAGATTTTCTACCAAGAAAGGCATCTTCACCAACTTTCCAGTGACACAAGTATATATCACCAAAAATAAGGGGACTATCTATATAGGGAACACTCTGTTCTTATGTCTACGTTCATAAAACAAAGATGAGGCAAATATAATGTAACATTATCAACTTCCAGTTTTATTTTGTAGCTTTACGCTCTTAATGTTTTTCCCCGAAAAATAAAAAATGATAACCTCAAATCTGAAGATTTTGTATAGGGTAAAATTGGTTTATAATAAATGGTTGAATGATAGCATGATACATGGAATCGAAGACATGCATAAGGTGAATCAAGTAACAACCAATACCGGGGGCAACAATTACAACTGACATCGGATAACCCCGAAGGGAACATGTTTAATAGGAGCAAATCGAATATTTGTCATCGGATAACATTCAATGAAGAATATTCTCTAACATAAAATGGACAGCTGTTGTAGAGAATATGTGCATCCATGGCCGGCGTACATATTTATCAATGGCTCTTTCATTATCATTTGAGTATGACTTGATCTTAGGATTTTGTTTCCCTAGGTATAGCTATAAATAGCAGGCTCAGCAGCCATTGTAAGACACAAAATTCTTGACAAAACACATGCCGTATTCCATTTTCACTCTCAATTAAATAACTTTATTTCTCTTTTACATTGCCCTCATTTTTGTCCTCGGAGACGCTGCTCTCGGAGCCAGTATTGTTATCTTCTTTAATTTTGATCGATAAGTCTTTCTTTTAATCTTATTTATATATTATTTCTGGGTCAAATCAGTTTGCTTATTTATAAATCATGTAACAAATTTAACTGTACCATTTTACGGGTAAACATAATTCATGATGTTGTTCACCTTCATCCTATTTGGTTGACATGATTGATAAATTGGGAAGTTTTAAATTATCCCGTTTCAGTTTTAGCTAAAACGTGTATTTCAGTTCTTTTTGTTTCCCTATCTTTGTTTGAATTATCTTTCTTATGTTTTGTTGATTTATTTTATATTCTCATTTTTGTCCTTTGAATATTATAACGCAACGCCTCCACACTCCTACGTGGGTCTAAATTATAAATGTTCTTTACTCATAATCTGATTGACTCCCCGCTTAAAAGGATCCTTTATTCATGAATTCCAATATTGAGATATTGGATTTAAAATTAAGTTAAACTATTGCTGATATTCGGCTAGAACTACATATTTTTAGCATATTTTCGCCTCATATCTTGTGCATAAGTGTTGAGCTTTGCATGGTTATTAATGCATTTTACGCTCAATACGTGTTTTAATGTAGCGACCCAGACGGTCATTTTGAGTATTTCAACCACGTTTTCCTATTTAATATTTTCCATATGTGTATTTGATGATTTTTGAATTGTGGGGATGGGTTGTTTGGCTTTCATGGGGTTCGACAGTGAATTGGAACTCTTCATTTTATTTTTGAAACCTTAAGTTGGAAGAGTTAACCAAGGTTTGACTTTTGTGTGAACAACCTTAGATTGGTGATTTGATTGTTCCAATAGATTGATATGGTAATTTTTGACTTAGGAATATATTCGAATTTTAAGATTCCTTAATGAATTAAGCTTATTTATCGAAAGTTGGCCATTTGAAGTACCAGAGAGTTCTTAAGTTTCGATAGTTGACACTAATGATATCAGATTCTGATTGTTGTTACGTAACTTAGTATAAGTTCATTTTATTGTATGGAACTTGTGTACAAAGTTTGGTGGTGATCCGAATTGCTTAGGTTTGAACCAGACCCTTCGTTGGAAGTTTGTCTTCATCGTGATCGCGGAGGTGGTTCATGATCTCGGAGTATATTTTGGAGATGGTGTAGTTTCTCTTCACGTTCATGGAAGGGGTCTCGCATTCACAAAGAAAGAGCTGGGAACTAGAAGAAGCCTTTGCATTTGTGTAAGGCTGGTCGCATTGGCAGAGTGGCCAGGCAGGTGAGTCTTTGCGTTCGCAATGAGTATTGTCGCGTTTGCAAAGGAGACTGGGCGGAAGACTTTGTATTCGTGGGGTATGATGTCACGTTTGCAGAGTGTTATTTTCCCAGAAGCTGATTTTGTGCTTCACGAACTCGAGCCATGGGGAGCGTTCACAAAGGATTTATCTAGGTAGAATATTTAAGTGTAGTATTTCAAGATTTTTGCCCATTATTGCATATTTTGAACCATACATTTGGAGTGGGGCAATTTTGCAAGGATATTTTAATATAAATCTTTGGGGTAAGTGACTTTTACTCAGTTATGGTATTATTTCAAGAATTTAGTTGGATTATTAATATCTAAAATATTAAATTTTGAGGTAAATTTGGGAGTTTTTCCAACAACTTAGTAGAGAAAAAAAAATTGAGGATTTGAGCTTTGATATGGACTTAGATTTGAAAACCAAACATACATTTGGATTCATGGGATTATGGATAGTTGGAATCTACCCTTTGACTCTGGCTTTGATCATGTAGGTCAGGCTGACTTTTGTCGAGTTTTAGGGATTAAAACTTTATTATTTGGAATTGATTCTTATGGCTTTCTTTGACGTTATTCAGTTGTAACAGACTAAATTCGAGTCGTTCAGACGTCGATTTGAGGGAAAACATTCTTGGAATATTGACTTTGCTCGTTTGAGGTATGCATCATGCCTAATCTTGTCCTGAGAGAATAACCCTTATGATGTAATCTTATATGCGAGGTGACGAGCATATATGCGGGTTCTATGTACGATTTCGGCAGGATTAGACTTTAGGTTTCAATTATGAATTTTTCAGATTGTGCGCTTCCTATGATTCATGTTTTGATTGTTTGTATGACTACACGAGTTTCTTGAATCATGATAGAGACTATATGTGGTCTTGTATATGCCTTTAGTCCAGTATGTGATTGCTCATGTCCTATGCCTTCGGGAAGATATCGAAACGGCTATGAGATTACATTTCCTCGTGAGACTTTGCCGGCAGCTACACCATGATCCTTTACAAGAGGCTGCCATCATAAGGCAATGTGAGGCGCAGAGGAGTAATTATATAGCCAAGGCATAGAGACAACACTATTGGTGCTATTGTCCCCCTTATTTGTACTCTTCCTATGTAAACTTTTTATTATTAATAAAACTAGCCCTAAAAACCCGCCTAGTGGATTTACTAAAAAAAAGTATAGCACGTGAGTTGTTAGTGCGATTATTATGATTATGGCACGTGAGTTGTCCATGCAATGTGTGGATAAGGATCCATCCCCTAGGGTTGTCCTCTCATTTTTCTCCTTGATGATGCGCACGCGGATTATGAAAATTGATCAGTATTTGGACTTTGTGTATCTTATTTGTATGCAAGATCCTTTGATGTGTACATGCTTTATATTGCATATCTTCTAGATATGCTAGCCTCAAAATATATACATGGCTTTTATGAATATTTTCCTATATGATGATTTAATGTATAAAATGACTCTTGGTACATATTTTCTCTATATGTCAAATCAATGTAACCTGACTTGTTTATTCATGCATATCTTCTCAATATGCTGAACATTTAGCTTGATTATGATGCTTGTGCATATCTTCTCTATGTGCACCGTTGGACTTACCTGTACTTTCTGCTTAGATCTAGAGCTCTCTCTCTCTCTCTCTCTCTCTCTCTCTCT
>MU750626.1:86267-106012 GCA_026770625.1 Nicotiana glauca | reverse complement strand
ATAATATATATATATATATATATATATATATATATATATATATATATATATATATATATATATATATATATATATATATATATATTTACACAACAATAGTGAGTATCATTGACCACTCTTGCTACTACCTTATCGAGGTTAGTCATGATACTTACTGAGTATATGGGGTCAGTTACACTCATACTACATTCTTCACTTAATTATATAGATCCACGTGTGGGACCCTGCTGAGTATCGGGAGTTGGTGTTGTTCCCTGGTATCTGTTTTATCTTTCGCTAATGTTATTTTTTCAAATAGTATACTATATAAGTGGACTTGTATTCATATATTATAGCTTATGACTTAATGTTACCAGTTTCTGGGTGATTTGTTGTATTGATTGATATATATATATATATATATATTTATGTTTATTGGACTTTCAAACTATTTTTTATGTATCTGTGATTATTATTTGCAAATGTATTATGATTGGCATGCCTATCAAGTAGGTTAGGAGTAATCATGGTCGATGATGGTTTTGAACCGTGACAACTAGGTATTAAAGCCTAGGTTGCTTAGGCTTCACGAGCCATGAGAAGGTCTAGTAGAGTCTTCTGGATCGATACGAAGGTGTTTGTACATATCTTCAAAGTTTAATCTTTTCTCTTCTATTCTCTCACTGACGGTGAGGATACTTTCTTCTAGAGCAGTGGAGGGGTGGAGCAAGCACCACAGTTAGGGGCCTTGCTTTAGCTGCAACTATGGAGCTACAAGTAGTTCCCATTGAGGAGTGGATTCCTGATCATGTTGAGCTGGTGGGACTAGATCAAGCACCTGAGGTACCTATTGCTACACTTGGACTCCATGAGACTTTAGCTCATATTCCGAGTGTGTACGAGAGTTTATGACTCAAGCGGGTATGATCCTGGTTGTACCAGCCACTTCATAGGCTGGGGAGAAGCCTAAGTTCCTACTGCACGTACACCAGAGCAACTGGCTCATGGTTACTAGGCACCGGGAGTTCTATCGGTGCAATCAATCGTTGTGGTTTAGGCCAAGATTAGGCTAGTATTGATTGCGGAGGAGGAGAAAAGGATGGAGAGATTTCACAGATTTCATCCTCTACACTTTAGTGGAGAGCCTTTTGAGGATGTGCGTGATTTTCTTGATCAGTGTCACCGGGATACTAGTTTGGGTTTGATGTACTAAAATGCGGTTGATTTCGTCACTTTCCAGCTGGTAGGGGCTAGCTTAGAGATAGTGATAGACCTATGAGTAGTGTAGGTCAGTTGGAGCAACACCACTCACATGGTTTCAATTCTTAGTTCTCTTGTTAGAGAAGTTTATTCAACATACTCGTAGAGTTAAGCTATGCAGTGAGTTTGAGCATCTATGCTAGGATGGTGTAACTGTGACTCAGTATGAATTGAGGTACATAGAGGTAGCATGTCAAACTATGTTCTTGATCTCTACTAAGAGGGAGATAATTACGAGGCTCATTGACGACCTCAATTTTGGCATCCGGTATGGGATGGCCCGAGACTGATACTACTTTTCATTAGGTTGTGGAGATTGGCAGGAGCATAGAGCATATTTGAAGACAATATAGAGAGGAGTAGAACGCCAATAGGTCCCATGACTCAGGTGGTTTTGGTGGTGCCTTATATGGAGGCCAGAGGCATCACAGTAGTTTCCATCTTTTTAGGCCTATTCAGTCAGCCCATCAGGTTCATTGTGGTTTTTCAGTCAGCCATGGTTCTTACAGTACTCGCCCACGCTAGTCATCTTTCATACTTTGCTCTATTTGTGTAACGTTCTTCGAGTGAATATTCAGGTCCTCAGGGATGGTCACAGAGCCACAACCTTGACAGAGGGAGGGCTGCTTCTAGTGTGGAGACTTGAGCCATCTCAAGATGGATTGTCCTATACTTCTGAGCTGTGTACCACGTCAGCGCATCCGGTCCATTATTTTGGCATCAACAACTACACCATCCGCACAACTATCTTGGGTTGGAACCTAGTCTGTTCGAGGATGTCCAAGAAGGGGCGGTCAGGCCCATTTTTGTGCATTCCTGGGTGGGCTAGACATAGTTGCTTCAGATAATGTGATCACATGTATTGCTTCAGTCATCCATAAGGATGCTTAAGTATTATTTGACCTTGGTTCCACTTATTCTTACATGCTATCATATTTAACTTCTTTTTAAGATATGAAATATGATTCTCTTGATATTCCTATTGATGTGCCCACACTAGTGGCAAATTCTATTAGTGTGGACCACATTTATCGATCTTGTGGTCACTATTTGTGGTTACAAGACAAGGACAAACCTATTGATATTTGATATGGTGGATTTCTAGGTGATAGTATGTATGGATTGATTATCTCCATATCATGCTATTCTTGATTGCCATGCTAAGACCGTTACATTATCAATGCCAGACATACTGAGGTTGGAGTTGAGAGGTTCACTGGTTAGTTCTACGAGTAGAGTGATTTCTATCCTGGAGGCTCAACGAATTGTTGAGAAGGGGTGTTTGTATTGATCTGGTGCTGGACACTCAGCCTATATCTATTCCATAGCGGCGTATGGCTCTAGCTGAGTTAAGGGAGTTAAAAGAGCAGTTGTAGAAGTTGTTAGATAAGGCATTCATCAGGACGAGTGTTTCTCCTTGAGTTATGCTGGTGTTGTTTGTGAAGAAGAAGGATGGTTCCATGAGGATTTTCATTGATTATTAGCAAGTGAACAAGGTCACCATCAAGAATAACTACCCATTATCTCGCATTGATGATTTTGTTTAATCAACTTCAGGGTGACTAGATATTCTCAAAGAGTCACTTGAGATCAGGTTATCATCAGTTGAAAATTAGGATTCATACATTCCTAAGATGACTTTTAGGACCTAATATAGGCATTATGATTTTTTGATGATGTCTTTTGGCTTGATTAATGCCCCAACAACTTAAATGCATTTTATGAATTGTGTGTTCCAACCTTATTTGAATTCTTTTGTTGTTATGTTCATTCATTATATCTTGGTATATTTCGAATACGGTAGAACATGAACAATATTTGAGATTTGTACTTCAAATTCTGAGGGAGAAGAAGTTGTATGCTAAGTTCTCAAGCGTGAATTTTGGTTGGATTCTATTATATTTTTGGGCCATGTGATTTCATTTGATGGATCAAGGTGGATCTGAAGAAGATTAAGGTAGTTCTGAGGGGCCTAGACCTTCTACTGCTATTGAGATTAAGAGTTTCTTTGGTTTGGGCAGATACTATCATCGCTTTGTAAAGTGGTTCTCTTCTATTGTAGCTCCATTGACAAGTTGACTCAGAAGGGCTCTCCGTTCAAATGGCATGGCGAGTGTGAGGAGAGCTTTCAGAAGGTAAAAACTATTTTGACTACATCTCTAGTATGGTTTTGCTTTCAGGATATGGGATGTATACTGTCTATTGCGATGCGTCATCCATTGGACTTGGTTATGTGTTGATGCAGGAATATAGGGTGATTGTCTATACATCACTCTAGTTAAAGAGAAGAATTGTTTGGTTCATGAATTGGAGTTAGTAGCTATTGTGCATGCAGTCAAGATTTGGAGGCATAACTTATATGGAGTGTCATGTGAGATTTACACCATTTCATTAGATTCTTCTGCATTTTTTTCAAGAAAAAGGATTTGAATTTTTGGCATCGAAGGTGGTTGGAGTTGTTAAAGGATTATGATATCACTTTCTTGTATCATTTGGGGAGGACGAATATGGTAGCAATCACCCTGAGTATGGAGAGTTTGGCATTTATTCCAGCTGTGGAGAGGCTTTTATCTATGGATGTTCAGACATTAGCTAATAGATTGGTGAGATTTGATGTTTCTAAGCCTAGCAGAGTCCTTGCTTGTGTCGTTGCTATCATCATTATTTGAGCGCATTAGGGCTCTCCAGTATGATGATCCCATTTGCTTGTCCTCATGGACATGGTGCAACAAGGAGGTTCTAAGAAGGTGACTATTGGTGATGATGGTGTATTGCGACTTCAGATTTCTGTTCCTAACATTGATGTCTTAAGAGAGTTAATTCTTGAGAAGGCTTATAGTTCGCAGTATTCTATTCACTTAGGTGCTACGAAGATGTATCGTGATTTGAAACAACATTATTGATAGAGGAGAATGAATAATTAAATTGTTGGGCATGTTTCATGGTATTTCAATAATCAACAGGTCAAGTATGAGCATTAGAAACTGGGTGGTTTACTTAAGAAGATTGATATACCGGAGTGAAAGTTGGAGCAAATTACTATGGACTTTGTGGTAGGTTTGCCGTAGTCTTTAAGGAAGTTTGATGCCATTTAGGTCATTATTGATTGGTTGACAAAGTTTGTGCAGTTCATTCTGGTTATGACTGCTTACACTTCAGAAAAGTTGGCTTAGATCTACATTTGAGAGATTATCCACTTGCATGGTGTATCTTTCTCTATCATTTTAGATCGTGTTACTCAGTTAGATCACACTATTGGAGAGCGGTTCAAAGTGAGTTGGGCACATTGGTATAACTCAACACTACGTTTTACCCTTAGATGGATGGGTAATCGGAGCAGACCAATCAGATCCTTGAGGATATATTGAGGCAAGTAGGATCAATTTCTATCTTTAGAGGAGTTGTCCTACAACAACATCTACTAGCCTAGCATACACGTTGCTCCATATGAGACCTTATATGGAAGGCATTGTCGTTATTTGATTGGTTGGTTTAAGCCCGGGGAGGCTAAGTATTTGGGGACAAATTTGCTCTGTGATGATTTGGAGAAGGTGAAGCTGATTCAGGAGAGGCTCAGATCAGTCAAGACAGAAGAGTTATGCAAACAAGAAGGTTCGTGATGTGGAATTTATGGAAGGTGAAAATGTTCTTCTTAGAGTTTTATTTATAAAGAGTGTGATGAGGTTTGGGAAGAAGGGCAAGTTGAGTCTGAGGTTTATTGGTCCATTTGTCGTATTGGAGAGAGTTGGGGAAGTTGCTTATTATCTTTCTTTGGCTCCTAGTCTTTCAGGAGTTCACTAGGTATTTCATGTTTCTATTCTTTAAAAGTATCATGAGGATAAGTCGCACGTATTGGACTTTAACATAGTGTAGTTAGATGAAAGTCTGGCTTACGAAGAAGAATCGATAGCCATTTTGGTAGAGTGGTTCAGAAGCTGATGTCTAAAGATATTGCATTAGTTAAGGTTTAGTAGAAAGGCCAATTTGTTGTTGAGGACACTTCGAAGACCGAGTCAGATATGCCAAGCAGATTTGCTCATCTTTTCAGTAGTTGAGGTACATTTATAAAATCGTTTGAGGATGAATATTAGTTTAAGAGGTGGATAATATAATGACTCGACCGGTCATTTTGAGAATTTGAACCCCATTCCCTTATTTCATGTTTCCTATATGTCGATTTGATGATTTGTTACTTTCATCGATGGGTGATTCGGCTTTCATAGGTTCGAGAGTGAATTGATATACTTAGTTTTATTTTTTAAATGTTAAGTTGGAAGAGTTAACCAAGGTTTGAGTTTTGTGTGAACGACCTCGGATTGGTGATTCGATGGTCCCAATATGTCCGTATGGTAATTTTAGACTTTGGCATATGTTCGGATTTGGATTTGGAGGTTCCTAGAAGAGTTTGAGCTTATTTGCTGAAGGTTGGCAATATAAAGTATTGGAGAGTTCTTCAGTTTGATCGTTAGTTGACTTTGATGATATTTGATTTCAACTGTTGTTTTGGAACTTGATATAGGTTCATGTTGTTGTATGGAACTTGTGTGCGAAGTTTGGTGGTAATCTAGATTGTTTAGGCATGAATCATACGTTTGGTTAGAAGCTTAGAAGTTCTTGGACTTTAGAGATGTCACGACCCATAATCTGACTAGTCGTGATGGCACCTAACCCAACCCACTAAGTAAGCCAAATAAGAGTCAACACAACGCAAATAAGAATAATAAGGGTTAATGAATAAAAAACTAAACCTCCATACAAAATTTTCAAGGATTGATAGTGCAAATCAAGAACTTCTAAGACTTAGAATTTACAAAGCTGATACGAATTAACCACATTCGATTCAGAATATACATACATCGGACCAAATCAATAACACTTAGTCCAATATGAGCCTGGTGCACGCGTCACCCCAAAAATAATACCAAATCGGTTCTATGGCCCAAAGTCAGTCACTAATCATTCAAGTCTCAGATAAACATATTTCACAATACTTAGTTCAACAATGTTACACATATGAGGTATTATCAACATGTGATAGATCAAATAAGAAAGTACTGAGACAGAGATATCATGCACGGATATAGCATCATGACTGAGAGTATGTGTACATCTAAGGCAAATAGCTCAGAAATAGCCAGAATAGCCTTATCAAGTCTTAAACAAGTGGCATATAGCCTAGACATGGTTTCTAGCACGCATCATAACTCAAATGATCATACAACTCTAGAAACACATGGATATAACAAGGCATGATAGCAGAACAACGCACATAATTGTCACGACCCGGAATCCCACCCTCGGGACCGTGATGGAGCCTAACATTTTACTTGCTAGGCAAGCCAATGTTAGTTAGATTACTTAACCAGTATTTAATGATTTGAATAAAATCATTAATGAAAATAAAATACAGTGGTCAGAAGTATATATAATAAGTAACATGAGGCGTATGTTTAGTAACCGAAATAACCTTTCTCCGAAAAGAAACAGTAATAATTCAACCAAGTAAGTCATCAATCTATTATACAAAAAAAGGCAAAGAAATCAATAAAGGCACGACATCACTCTTCGTGCTTTTACTCTCATCCTCACCTTGTAATATTATAAATAAAATGGCACAACATCACCCTTAGTGATTTTACTCTCAACCTCACATGATGTGATAAATGATAATAATCAATCGAATGCACGACATCACCCTTCGTGCTTTAAACCACACAATCTCTCAATAAATAACATAGTATGCAAATAAGGCACGACAATACTCTTCGTGCTTTTCACTATTCCTCATCAAGCAATAACAATAATCCAAAAATACCAAACAAGGTGGGGAGCTATTTCACTTCAATATTAGTGTAATTATAGTTCATCTCAACTTTCAAAATTTCAACAATTCCAAAATAATCAATAGATATTTAAATTAAAGAAGTTATTATCTACCTAGGACATAAGTCATGGAAACAACATAACATAATAAAACAATTTCAACCTGTATGCTTTAACACATTAACAACGTATATATATTTGTCACCTTAAATATATGCCGTCAACCCACATAATTCACATTAAAAATAGAATAGAAGTCCTAATCCCTCAAGTCAAGGTTAACCACTGTCATGCCCTAAACGCGGGGAGCGCGGCCGACGCTCAACCGAGTTAACCTAGCTGAGCAAGCTTGTTAGATACTTCCTACCCAACTCACTCATGAACAAAGAGAAGACATATTTTCATTAATTAGATAAGAGAGAGACCATGTGTACAATACCAAGTCACTTTCATTATTTACTTCTTTTAAAATTCTCAAAATACACACATCACCATAATCTAAAGTGGAGCAGTGATTCATAACATAACACGGCTGTTTGGCTTTCCCAACACCCACAAACGACCCACACTATATCTACGGACCCTCTAATTACCGGCAACAAGGCTCCGTCTGTACCTCAAAACATGATAAGAAAATGCACAAAATATACTTAACCCCGGGATGAAGTGGGGCTCACCAAGTCTGCTGGGAAGAGGATGCATGACTATCGCTGATCAACACCACCTGCCATGGAACAACCTGCATCTATTTAAAGATGTAGTGCCCCCGGTAAAAGGGACGTTAGCATTGTCGAATAGTACTAGTATGTGCAACTAAACACCACCTCAATATAATGAACACTAAGTCAAGTAAGGACAATCATAATATCAGTTAAAGCATTGAGAATTTACCAAACATCAAACAAGGGATAAGATAAGTTTCCAATTAAATTTCCATATTTTAAGTCGGGGAAGTCTTTAGTACCAATATGCCACTATTCACCATTTCGATTTCGGTTCCCAACACAGTCACCACCATGTGTATGGCATGGCATCCGATCACGACCCTATCAGCTAGGCTATCTCATATGAGACATCAACCATAATAACGATTTCAATTACAATTTTCCAATAAAGTCACCAACATATGTACGACATGGCGTCTGATCACGACCTGATCGGCTAGGCCATCTCATAAGAGACATCGACCACAGGTGCAATATCAATTTCAATTTCAAATAGAGTCACTACCATGTGTACAGTATGGCGTCCGATCACGATGCGATTGACTAGGACATCTCATAAGAGATATCAACCACTATTATATTATTTCACTTGGCACATTGACCGTATTCCATATTTCACATTTCATATTTCACTTTTAGTATTCCTCACTTTCTATCTCATATTTCATATTTTGCTTTCAACAATCATCATAGATTTCCAACAACCAGGCATTTTTTTCGTAACATTTAAGCACACATGTGAGCAACTGAGAGTTTTAGGTACATTGAGATTTCTTACAGAATTTTCATTAGCTTTCGTTTGTAACACAACTTTATATCAAGGCATTTAAACATGCAACCCATAATTTGAACACATTCTTCAAATAAGAGTATAATATAACAAGAGCATTTAATTTGCATATTGAACATGGGTATCTTTTGGAACAAGCTTATTCAGAATGTTAAACTCACAGCGAGCAACTCGGGACTTACATGGATATTATGGGGTTCAATTCTAAGAGAAGCGTTTAGCCATACATAACTCAATTGAGCTTCCTCAAACTCTAAAATATTCCGGAATTTCTTAGCAACTTCAATCTATTTTAGAAATATAATAGAAATATAACAAATTGAGCCAAAATTAGAAAGATGATTATGGTTCTAGCTCATTTGAGCATTTTATCAAACAATAGGTGTGCATTATGGTTCCAAGGTCCTCCTATGGTGGATTCCATCATCCCAAACCCATTATATACCATTCCTAGCTCAAAAATCTTCATACACCATTTGATAACACATGCATGCAAGATGAAAAACTCCCATGCCCTAAAATTATTTGACTAATTACCCAATTCTAGATAAAATTCGAAATTGAGAGTTAGGGTGTAGAATCTTACCATCAAGATTAAGATCTTGTGCGGTTTTCTTGTTAATCTTCCAAGATTTGCGAAAGAATTGAAGAAAAATTATTGGGGAACACTTTCCCACTCTAGGTCACTCTCACACGCTAAAAATATCAGGTTTTAGCTCAAGAAATGGTCCTTTGCTTCTATTTAACAAAAAGTAGTCGGGTTATAAAAGAAACCCAAATTTGCACAGCTGCAGTGCACGAGGCACCGTGTGGGGCAGCACGATAGTGAAAAATATGTCTAGAAATGAAATCTGGGAGTGTTCTAGAAATCTCCACAAGCGCGCCGCATGGGGCGGTGCGGTAGTGTACAATTTTGCCAACTTTTTTTAATTTGGTCATAACTTC
Organism: Nicotiana glauca; assembly: GCA_026770625.1. Lineage (NCBI taxonomy): Eukaryota > Viridiplantae > Streptophyta > Magnoliopsida > Solanales > Solanaceae > Nicotiana > Nicotiana glauca. The sequence continues at coordinate 96,490 of MU750626.1, read as the reverse complement.
TTGTAGAACTATCCAAATGACGAACGGTTTGAAGCATTAGAAAATAGACTCGAAGATATTTCATTTGATAAGTTTTTCATGACATAAATCCTTAAATATATATGTAGATAGCTCGTCCAAAGTTTGGTCTTGCGTGTACTCATTTGAAACTTTAGTCTATCATGAAATTTTCCAACTTGCCTTGGACTTAGGCCTCTCCTTAGACCCCACATCACTTATAATATGTCTCGTACATTTATTATCGTATCCAATTGATATTTATCATACTAATAGCCCTCGTCTTCATACAAAGTAATATAACTAGCGCATATCAACTCTCTTAATAGCACTTAAGTACTTCAAAATTTTTCCGGGGGCTACAACCACGATACTTACCTTACTTCGCAACCAATTCAATGCTCAACCACAACGTTTTCTTTAGAATTAACCTTCAAACCAATCAAATCTATCCAAATATAGTTCAGTTAATGCAAAATAGACTTTTGATACTGCCCACGAGTAAAAAAGATTCAATCTTTAATGAGTTTGGAAAAAGTCAATAAAAGTTAACCCCAGAATAGTTTAGTCAAAACCTAAGATTCAGACCAAAACCCAATTACCCATTCACCCCAAAACCAGTTATGTATTTTATTTTGAAATTAGATCTCAATTCGAGGTTAAAATCTTCAATTTCTACCTAAATCCCTATTTTCTACAATGAAAAAATCCTTAATTAAAGGTTTAAATTAATGAGTGTCTATGGAATGTAACAAAACAAGTTACAATTTACTAACCAACGAAGTTAGAATGAAAAACCTCTTCAAAATTGCCTCTAGGATGAGCTCTAACTTGAAAACTATTCAAAAAGTTCAAATCTCGTCTTTTACATGTCGTAATACCTGGGCGTCAGGTGTTGTTCGCGTTCGCGAAGAACGCTAGCCAAAAGGCCTTCACGTTCGAGAGGTAATCGTCACATTCGTGAAGACTTAGCTCCCACCTTTGCCCTTATGTTTGCGAGCCAAGTCCCGTGTCCGCACAGACTGCCCAATTTACCTCCCTCATATCCCATAAATCTTTGCGTGCGCAAGAAGACTATCGTGTTCGCGAAGGGTCAGACCCCCACTACTTTGTGTTCTCAATCCAATTTCCCATTCGCGATTGTGAGAGAAGCTTCCGATCGGAAAGCATAGTTCATCAGATGCCAAAAATAGCTGAAACCAGCAATATCTTAAGTCAAAAAATGGTTTGTAGCCTACCTGAAACTCACCCGCGCCCCCTCAGAATTCAAACCAAACATGCATACAAGTTTAATAACATCATCTGATCTCGCTGGCGAGATTAAAATGCCAATATAACACCTAGAACTCATACGTAAAATGCATGAAATTTCAAAGAAAACTCAAGAGCTTCTAAAATCACAGTAAAGCGTCGGAATCCTATCAAACCAACTCGTATTTGCAACAAATTTTGCAGACAAGTTTCAAATAGCAAAACAGAACTATACCAAGTCCTAAAACAAAAATCCGAACCCCAAAGCGATAAAGTAAACCTACGGTCAAAATTAGCTAATTCCCAAACCTTCAAATTACTAGCTTTCGGCAAAACAAGTAAAATTAACCTAGGGACCTCCGAATTCTATTTTGGGCATACGCCCAAGTCCAAAATTACAGCACAGACGTACGATCCGGGGCTGGTTACACAAACTTTTGACCGTAGTAAACTCAAGTTGTTTTTGAAGCAAAAATCTTGTTTTCTTTAAATACTTACGTAAAACTTTTTTGGAACAAGATACAGACTGTGCATCCAAATCAAGAAATATCAAATGGAGCTAATATAGGTCTTGTATCACAGAAATAAGGGCTAGTACTCAAAACAACCTATCAGGTCTGTCGCGCCCCTTTTTTCTTGCGAAAATCGGGTTCGACATTTTTGGGACAACTCCTTTCCTTTTAGGATGGGGTAAGGGATTCGAAGAGTCACCATCTAACAGATTAAGGTGCGTTAGGGCACCTAGAATAGTTAACTCATATAACTAGTTTACATCACCAGAGACCGGATAAGGGCTCAAATTACCTTGAGGGCAAGATGTTGGGCACCCCTCAAGGTCCATAACACCGGGTCCCGACTGAACATAAATTAAGAGAGTTAGTCTTAAAAGGGGAAAAAACAAATTAGACAAATAGAATATTCAACTTACTTTTTACACAGGAGTATAGGGGGTGGTCCTAAGTTTTTTAGCCTACAGGATCATTCCATGCAATGCTTTGCAACTCCCACAAGTTGGGATTTTATTCATAGCATTAGCACATGGGCTATCATTTTTTTACTAGCTAATTACTATCTTTCAACTGTTACCCAAGGGTTCTAGTAGCTTCTAACTCGAGCCTTATGCCTGCACTACTCATTCCTTTCCTATGTTCCTGGAGGTATTTAGGACCTCTATTTAGGGTAGTTCTAGATTGACCAATTTTTCTTAAATGAGAAAAATCTAGGCGACAAACAAAATTAAAATAGGACTATCATGAAAGGAGCAAATAAGTGCCCATATAAACCTAGACAATAAATGCACGTAGTTATAATTTAGCATCCTATTGGCAGGATATCTAGATGAGCAAAAACAGAATACAAGACAACAGTTTATTAAGGTGGGCATCTACACCTATCAATTTGCCTACTAATTTTGTTAAGCCTTGAATCTGGGCATTTTTTGGTAGTAAGATATCATAATTTTAGGCCCAGAATCATTAGTACCCCTACAAATTTGCCTAAGTGATAACGAGAATTAATCGAACTCAAAACTGCTTAATAGAACCCTATAGGCATGATATCTACAACCTATAACGTGATTTCTAAGTGAATTACTGATTTTAACTCATAAAGACGGGTTTTATCCTTTTTAGATCCTATAGGCATGCTTTCTAATTATTTTAAACCCCTATAGGTAGGATTTCTAAGTGTTGACTTGATTTAAACCTCTGTAAGTATGGTTTCTAAGTTTACAAACTGATTTCACCCTATAGGCATGATATCTATTAGTTTAAATTCTATAGACATGATTTCTAGGTTTGAAACTGATTTCTTTTATTCATATAGGCATGGTATCTAAGTTGAAACTGATTTTTTTTATCTCCTATAGGCATGATATCTAACAATCACATGTGAATAGAATTTTAAGCATATTTCCAGGAAAGATTATTATTCAAACAGATATAATCTTATAGACATGGTCACTAATGCATGTAAGTTAAGAATGTGCATGGATCCTATGGACCTGATTTCTAATGCAATGGGCCTACAAATAGGATTTCTAGTATGCGAGTGAAATACAGAATAAATCAATCAGAAGATCCTATAGGCATGATCTCTAAATAAGTAGTAACATTCACATAATCACCAATAAACTTATACGTAGTATTTCTACACAAGTTTCCCACTCTAGGGCGCTCTCTCACGCTAAAAATATCAAGTTTTAGCTCAAGAAATGGTCCTTTGCTTCTATTTAACAAAAAGGAATCGGGTTATAAAAGAAACCCAAATTTGCATAGATGCAGTGGATGGGGCACCGTGTGGGGCAGCACGATAGTGAAAAATGTGTCTAGAAACAAAATTTGGGAGTGTTCTAGAAATCTCCACAAGCAGGCGGTGCAGTAGTGTACAATTCTGCCAACTTTTGTTAATTTGGTCATAACTACTTGTAGGACTATCCAAATGATGAACGGTTTGAAGCATTAGAAAATAGACTCGAAGATCTTTCATTTGATAAGTTTTTCATGACATAAATCCTTATATATATGTAGATAGCTCATCCAAAGCTTGGTCTTGCGTGTACTCATTTGAAACTTTAGTCTATCATGAAATTTTCCAACTTGCCTTGGACTTAGGCCTCTCCTTAGACCCCACATCACTTATAATATGTCTCGTACACTTATTATCATATTCAATTGATATTTATCATACTAATAGCCCTCGTCTGCATACAAAGTAATATAACTAGCGCATATCAACTGTCTTAATAGAACTTAAGTACTTCAAAATTTTTGGGGGGCTACAACCACGTTACTTACCTTACTTCGCAACCAATTCAATGCTCAACCATAACTTTTTCTTTAGAATTAGCCTACAAACAAATCAAATCTAGCCAAATATAGTTCAATTAATGCAAAATAGACTTTTGAAACTCCCCACGGATAAAAAAGATTCAATCTTTAATGAGTTTGGAAAAAGTCAATAAAAGTTGACCCCAGAATCGTTTAGTCAAAACCTAAGATTAAGACCAAAACTCAATTACCCATTCATCCCAAACCCAGTTATGTATTTTATTTTGAAATTAGATATCAATTCGAGGTCAAAATCTTTAATTTCTACCTAAATCCCTAATTTCTACAATGAAAAATCCTTAATTAAAGGTTTAAATTAATGAGTGTCTATGGAATGTAACAAAACAAGTTACAATTTACTAACCAACGAAGTTAGAATGAAAAACCTCTTCAAAATTGCCTCTAGGATGAGCTCTAACTCGAAAACTATTCAAAAAGTTCAAATCTCGTCTTTTACATGTCGTAATACCTGGGCGTCAGGTGTTGTTCGCGTTCGCGAAGAACACTAGCCAAAAGGCCTTCACGTTCGAGAGGTAGCCATTATATTCGTGAAGGCTTAGCTCCCACCCTTGCCCTTATGTTTGCGAGCCAAGTCCCGTGTCCGCACAGACTGCCCAATTAACCTCCCTCATATCCCATAAATCTTTGTGTGCGCAAGAAGACTATCGTGTTCGTGAAGGGTCAGACCCCCACTACTTTGTGTTCTCAATCCAATTTCCCATTCGCGATTGTGAGAGAAGCTTCCGATCGGAAAGCATAGTGCATCAGATGCCAAAAATAGCTGAAACCATCAATATCTTAAGTCAAAAAATGGTTTGTAGCCTACATGAAACTCACCCGTGCCCCCTCGGAATTCAAACCAAACATTCACACAAGTTTAATAACATCATATGATCTCGCTGGTGAGATTAAAATGCCAATATAACACCTCGAACTCATACGTCAAAATCCATGAAATTTCAAAGAAAACTCAAGAGCTTCTAAAATCATAGCAAAGCGTCCGAATCCTATCAATCCAACTCGTCTTTGCAACAAATTTTTTAGACAAGTTTCAAATAGCAAAACAGAACTATACCAAGTCCTAAATCAAAACTTCGAACCCCACATCGATAAAGTAAACCTACGGTGAAAATTAGCTAATTCCCAAACCTTCAAATTACTAGCTATCGGCAAAACAAGTAAAATTAACCTAGGAACCTCCGAATTTTATTTTGGGCATACGCCCAAGTCCAAAGTTACAGTACGGACGTACGATTCAGGGCTGTTTACACAATATTTTGGTCGTAGTAAACTCAAGTTGTTTTTTAAGCAAACAATATTGTTTTCTTCAAATACTTACGTAAAAATTTTTTGGAACAAGATACAGACTGTGCATTCAAATCAAGAAATATCAAATAGAGCTAATAGAGGTCATGTATCACAGAAATAAGGGCTAGTACTCAAAACAACGTATCGGGTCTGTCGCGCCGTCTTTTTCTTGTGAAGTCGGGTTTGACATTTTTGGGACAACTCCTTTCCTTTTGGGATGGGGTAAGGGATTTGAAGAGTCGCCATCTAACATATTAAGGTGCGTTAGGGCACCTAGAATAGTTAACTCATATAACTAGTTTACATCACCAGAGACCGGATAAGGGCCCAAATTACCTTAAGGGCAAGGTGTTAGGCACCCCTCGAGGTCCAAAACACCGGGTCCCGACTGAACTTAAATTAAGAGAGTTAGTCTTAAAAGGGGAAAAAACAAATTAGACATATACAATATTTGTCGCACCTCCTTTTTTACGCTACTACACCCCGCGAATGGTGTAATAAAGGGAGTTTTTCCAATTAAAGGACAATTGAAACGAGATTTATTATTAAGAGTTGGAGTCGCCACTTGAGATATCTATGGTGTCCCAAGTCACCGGTTTGAATCCCGAATCGAGGAACACGTTGAATCCATATTACAGTCTACGAATCAGAAATCCGGATAAGGAATTCTGTTAACCGGGAGAAGGTGTTAGGCATTCCCGAGTTTCATGGTTCTAGCACGGTCGCTTAACTGCTATATTCGGTTTAATTATCTGATTTTATAACATGCTTTAACTTATGTGCAAATTTTAACCTTTAACCACTTTTAATATTATCATTATTTTAAATGTGCACCCGAATTTAAGAAAGTAAATTATTAAAAGCGCGCCTAAAGCGAGTAGCGTATTATTATTTTGGGGAAGACCATGAAATTTTGTTAAACGGCCCATCCCGAAGTCTAAGTAATTAAATATACACTTAATGAGGGCCCCACAGTTTATGTATTTTGTTTGGCGAGGCTCGTCTCATTTCATTTATAGGTCAATCCTAAAGTAAACTAAGATTTCTAATTAATTTGTCTCTAAAAATAAGGAAAAATACTAATCGATTTTGTCAATGGCCTAAAACAATATTTGTAAACCAAATATGTCTTTAGGCTCAAGGATAAACCCGAAGAATGTGAATTGGCTCAACCAAAAGCTGGCCCAACGTAGGCTTTGGCCCAGGCCCATGTGAGTACACAAACAAGGTAAAACCTGGGCCATTCGTTAAAGCCCCAAAGCTCAGATGGCCTGGAATTTGGCTGACCACTAGACCGATGCAGCTTCAGTTGAATCAAATAGAGTACCCATCAAAATTACTACGTCCTTTTACTCAAATGAACAAAACATGGTTTGAGGATTAGATTATTTTAACTACTTAACTACTGGTCCGTTTTTACTAAAGGTGAAAGGGCAAATTAAGAGTAGCTTTGAATTTGACAACAAGATTTCATATCAAGCCTTCAAGGATTATACTATTGGTCATACACTTCTAATAACGCTAACATGAACAGATTAAAAATTTTCGAAACAGTCCAATGACTGAGGTATGTTTAATTCGAACAAACTACTGATCTAATCCGTTGATCTAATATTGTTAACACCTATATATTAAGAACTAATTTGCATGATGTGAGTTACTGTAGTACAATACATGCTCAACCGGACATCAAACTCGATTTCAAATCCAACTGTTGCCGACTTTTCTTTTTTAAACATAAATGAACGCTAAACTACACAGATACCCATTGTACTGAATTGCAGTTAGATAGTCACGAATTTAAAATGGTTCGAAACAGTCCAAAGGCAGTTCATTACAAGCTATAGATTCATTCATTCCAAATTACTTAAACAAACAGTCCTAATTACAATTCAAACTATTACATTCGATTATAAGGAAGATACAGTAACCACTGAAGTTTTCCAATGAAGTTAGGCTTCCATTTTCATTTCATTTCAGCTAAACTCTACATAATGTTGAGATTCAAAACATGTACCTGGATTGGAAAATAGGACAAGAAGAAGGAGAAGTCAGCATCAGTCAAGCAACAGACATTACAACAGAAATGGGATTCAGAACACCTCAACAACCAGTTTTAACACTAGAAAAACACTCGACCACAACCCAAAATGAGTTTGTAAGCCAACAGCAACATAAACACCCCAAAACAGATCCTGGAATGTCTCAACTGGACCCAAAAACTACTGGAAAACCAACCAGAAAAACCACTACTGACTCCAATAAAGCCAAGCTCAACTAAAACTGGAAAATGTGAAAGGATTCACTGGAAGTCAGAATCAATCCACAAATTTTCGATGAAACAATAGGTTTTTGGTTTCCTTTACTTTTGGGCAGCTTTCTATGTAAACTATATTTCTCTCAAAAGCTGATTTTAAGCTTTCAAAACTCTCAAACTTTTTAAGGTTGAATGCCTTAGCTCTCCCAATGTTCTTTTTTCAAGTCCCCTCTCTTTGTCTAAAAGAACTCCTTCTTATATGTTTTTCAAACTCTTTTTCCCCTGATTTTAGGCAACTAGTGGACAATAAATTAACTTCTTTCAACCCTTAAAATCAGAAAGCAGTCTTCCACTATTAGTATCTTTTAACTATTTAATCCCACTTAACATTGTCTTTCAACTTTTTCAGCCCCACTAATCCTTGTCTTATTCAATCCTTTAGCAGCCCCTTAATCAATTATTTATATGATCTAATTCCCAAAATACCCCCTGAACTAATGTGAATTAACCATGAAAATACCCCTGAAACCTATACTACATATTTCAGCTATAACCAATTCCCCTAAGTTTTGAACTGAAATTCAACTAAAATGCAACCTTATCAATACTATCTAATTAACAATATTATACCAAAAATGAATTCAAACTAATGTTAGATTCAACTCAAACCAACTTAAATAGTAGGATTAAACAGTAATATTCAATTCAATTCATGAAACATGACAAAATCTTATTGAACTTCATAGAAATGAACTAACACAATCCTAAATTTAATCCAAACAAGAACAAATGAACATTGTAACCACACTGAACCCGTAAGTGACAAAATGATAAAAAACACAGATGAAACAACTAAAACCAAATAATAACACCAAACAAATTATAGGAGTAATCATGGATTTATACCAAGCCTTATTGACACTGACTAATTCCAAGCATTCAATCATATTATAAAATATGCTAATTGGCAGAGAAAAATTGGATCAGAGAAAGGGTCCGAAAGATGAAGAGAAGATAATCAACAAAAATAACGAAAGATCAATCCAAAAAAAAATACAACAAACTTAAACAAATAAACACCAACGAAATAGAATAAAAAAGGAGAGGGAAAATACCTCAAAATCAGAAACCAAACGAACTCCGATCAGTCGAAGCTTTGACTCTAGCTTTTGAGGCCAAAACGGCCCTTAATCAAGTGTTCTTGACTAAGAAACACCTGACTAAGGTCGATTGTGACCTCAAATTCTTTTTGGTTCTTCTAGGGCTTGTTTATTTGATTTTCGACAGGTTTGGCCAAGATTCGAGTTGAACTGGGATGTGATTTGGGACGAGGGTAGCCTAGGGATAACATGGTGTAAGTTTGGTAGTGATTGGGTGGAATAGGGTTGAGGTATGATCTTTCAATCTATTATTCGAGACAAATGGTGAGGATTCAAAGAAAAAGGGGTAGGGATTTGGAAAGAGGAAGGCACAGAGGTTCAGTGGTGTAAAAATGGGGTTGTTTGGACGTCGACCGCTGCCGTAGGCAATTTCCGGCGGGCGGTCGATGGTGGTGTGAGGCGGAGGTTATTTGGGATGTCTCTGCTCGTTATAGACGACGAGATAGGGGGGAGGGGTTATCTTGGGGGTGTGGGGTGTGTTTGGAAATATATATACGCGATGGGGGAATGAATCCAGGCTGTTAGATCAATTAAGATCAATGGCCAAGATCATTTGATGGATCGGTCCTTGATGGGAACGGATCGGGTGAGGACCGGGTTGAGGCGAACGATTTTGATCGTTTGATCGAGTGTATTCAACGACTTGGATTTGAGACGCCTGAAACGACGTCGTTTGGTTAAGTGGGAGACGGACTGGGTCGGGAAGGGCATTGGGCCGAGTGAGGGGTTGGTTTTGACCAGGTTTGGGGTGAATTTCGCTTGGGCTTAGAGTTGGCGGCCATTTTTCATGCTTTGAAGATTTGAAGGAATTATCTGTATGGTGTGACGTGTGATGTGTACACGGATCACAAGAGCCTTCAGTACTTGTTCAAGCAAAATGAGTTTAATTTGAGGTAGAGGAGGTGGTTGGAGTTGTTGAAAGATTATGACGTTACTATTTTGTACCACCCGGGGAGAGCCAATGTGGTGGCCGATGCATTGAGTAGGAAGTCCGCCAGCATGGGTAGTCTTGCTTATGTTCCAATCAGCCAGAGACCGTTTGCTTTGGATATTTAGGACTTGGCCAATCGGTTTGTGAGGTTGGACATTTCTGAGCCTAGCCGAGTATTAGCTTGCACGGTCGCTCGTTCTTCATTATTGGAGCGTATCCGTGATCGACAGTTTGATGATCCCCATTTGTGTCTCCTGAGAGACACGGTGCAGCGTGGAGGTGCCACAAAGGTGACTTTAGATGATGATGGTGTTTTGAGATTGCAGGGGTGAGTTTGTGTGCCCAATGTTGATGGGATTCGAGAGTTGATCTTAGCGGGGGCCCATAGTTCGCGGTATTCTATTCACCCGGGCACCGCAAAGATGTATCAGGACTTGCGGCAGCATTATTGGTGGCGTAGGATGAAGAAATATATTGGTGCATATGTGGCT